>JACGTJ010000918.1:6542-25704 GCA_014858695.1 Chrysomya rufifacies | reverse complement strand
TCTATATATATTTTTTTTTTATTTAAGCAAAATACGTATTAGTTTATAAAAACATTTAGCAAATTTTTTAAAAATAAATTTACAAGTTGCAGGTGCAACTATGCTGAACGCTCAAGACTGCATACGACAAGCCCAGAGTAAATTGTTTGAATATTGCATGACACAAGTATTAAGATATAAGCTCGACTTCAACAAATAAGATACCAACAAAAACGTCATTTAATAATTTGACAATCTCATAAAACAATAACATCCATATGAAATAACAGTCGAGTGGAAAAATTAAATGAAGCATAATAAAATCAGGTGTTCTTCTACCTGTTATCCTTGTATCATGGACAATTTTAATATTGTTTGTCGTACGATCGCCAAATATTCGACAAATATATTGTTGGTCCAATTTTCCTCGTCACAAAATGCTAGGGAAAGAGCTTAAATAATGCAAAAAGGGATGTCTGACAGTAAATATTATTCAACGCTTAAAAATCAAAAATTGTACATTTTTTCTATGGTACACTAAAGCCAGTATAAATTTTAATATTCACCTGACTATTTGGGATATAACATTAGATATAAATGTGTTTGTACCGTTACATCGGTAAATTCGAAAAAGGATTATAATCGATTTGTTTCAAAAAGGGGAAGGATCATATTATAATTCAATGATTGAGTAGAAGTAGAGACATACGTATTTTTATGGCATCTCTTTAGGAGGCCATAACTCAAAAATTAATAGAGACCACCAAAAAAGTTGCACTCTCACAGGGAATTTTCGTATATCACCGTTTCATTAGGCCATAACTCTAAAACTTATGTAGAACATTAACACATTTTTTGTCACTTATATTAACACTTCCAAATTTTAGTTCAGTTCTCAGCACATTTCTCAATTCTAGTTCAGTTCAGGTTAAATTATAGTTCAGTTTTAATTGTTTTTAATGAAATTACCTAGTTCTCTTGTTTTTGAGGGCTTTCATATAATAGAAATCAAATGTTTCGAATTTCTTGATCCTAGATTATAAAATAAGCATGAACAAATAAGGAAGATTTAAGACTTTTTCCCGTTCTCCTGAAAAATGGAAGAACTGTGAGATATAATAAAGAAAAATCTGATTTGATGGGAATTCCAGAAGGATTTTTCGAAACTATGAAATTCATAATAAGATTAAATTTCCATGAAATTCCGGGACGGGAACGTTTCGGATCTTATATACAATTGTTGAGGGAACAAATTAGGTAACTTTAATAGTTTGTTAGACAATGCTAAATTACTAAAGAGACATGAATTTTAAATAATATGCCTACCTGAATATTAAAGAAAATACCAGTTTGTATTATAATTTTATATATTCAAACATTTTATTACTAATGTTTATAATTATTTTGTTTAATTTTCATTTTTTTTCATTCAATAACTATTTTTAATGATATTTATTGGGTTTCACTAAATAACGAGTTTTATTTTAATTATTTATCACTCAATTCTAAATATTTAGCAGAATATTTTTTGTGATTATTTTTTTTCTCACTTTTTCATTTATTTNNAAAAAAAAGAATATGTATTTTATAGTAAATTGATTACATTTGATTAAATGCATATTACTAAACTAAACATATTATTTATTGTAGATTTTTAAGATTGATAGTTAGTAATTGCATTTTATTCAACAACAACAAAAAATTAAAATTAGATAAGTTATTTTAGAATTATTGTTATTTTAATGATTATTTCGTTAGTAGGTTTATCTAATATTTACACACACATAAAAGAATTTAAATAAAACGTTATCCGGGGAACATTTAAAAATACACTCAGTGAGATGAGTTTTTGTTTAAAAAAAAAAATTAAGGTACAAAATTTGAAAAGAATAAGACGACGAATTGCAACGAGACCTAATCGTTATTATTGCCTTTACTGCCCCAAAGCCAGTTTAAGAGTACAGTGGAAGGTGATTGATTTGTTTGAGCTGAAAATGTATGTAAAATTTTTCAGTAAATTTGGTTTAATGAAATCATATTAAATATTTAGTTTTACTTACATAAATCACTTCCAACTAATTCAGATACGGCAGCTGGAGGCATTTTGGCAACATCTTGTTGAAGTTTTTCTAATTGGCGTATACGTTGTTCACGTTCTTCTTTAATAACTTTGTCTTTGGAATGGCTAACAGTTTGTAGCTGGGAAAGTCTAAAGACACAATATAAAATTGTAATAGTAAAATCATTTAGAACGTTTATGTAACCAAACACTTCTCTACTTACTTCTCATTTAGATCATCATCAGCAGCAATACCCACAGTCGAGCCAGCAACTGAAATATTGGCTACATTTTCAGATGGTGATGAACCTGAGGAACCCGTTACCGTTGTAGCTGAAATTAGTCAAATAAGCGTAACAATATAATAATTAGCCAAGAATTTCAACATTTTCCCCAAAAAGAAACCTACCTTCAACTAAACCTCCTACAGCCTGTGCATTTTTTGCTTCTAATTGCCGCAAAGTATTCGACAATTTCAATTGCAATGTATCACGTTCAGCCAAAAGATTAACAATTTCTAATGTCATTTCTTCACAACGCATATCACGCTGATGCAGCATATACATGGCTAAATCTAATTCAGATTTCGAAACCATTGGCTGTTCGGTTGCTGTTTTACGATTTTCGGAGAAAGCCGAACTATGTGATGAAGTGTCGTGTAATTTGTAGGGATCATATTGCGCTGCTAAACGGGCATATTCAGCTGAACGAATAGCTAATTGTTCTTTAAGTGTAACAATTTCTACTTCTTGGGATTCCAATGCTGCTTGCATTTTTTCAATTATGGACTCAGGATCTTCGGAACGTATGCGTAAAGGTGTGCCATCAGCTGAAGTAGTTCCGGAAGCCGTGGTAGATTCTGAAGCTGGTGTGGAAGAAGATGTAGTTTCTACTGACAAAACCTTTGGTCCTGTTTGTATGGTTAGATTTGCAGTTTGATTATTTCTGAGTGCCGCAATTTCTTCGTTAAGACGTTCTTCTGTAGTCTTAAAATCACGTTCACGTTGAGCTAAATGTTCTTGCCACATTTTAGCTATTTCGCCACAGCGTTGTTCAACAATTGCCTCCCATTGGCTGTTAAGGGCTACTAAATCTACTGCAGGTTCGTTTTTGTTTGTTTCTAATCCCGGAGATTTCAACGATTCCACAGTTCTACGTAATTCGGATATCTCTATATTTTTAGTATCTAGCTCTAAAGTTAAAGACTTCATTTTATCTTCCAAATGCAAAGATTCCATAACATGATTGTTTAGAACTTGCAATTCTTCTTCCATATGAGCTTTTTCTTCTTGCAAAGATTTAATCATAATTTCCAATTCTTCAACGCGTTTGTCATCTTGTTTAGTATTTTGAGAGTCTTCTTTATTGGCTTGCATTTCTTTGGTTATTTGCAATGAAAGATTATTTTCCAATTCCTGCTTGTCTTCTTCCAAATGTTTAACTTGCATTTTTAACATATGAATCTCTTGGTTCTTAGTTAAAATTTCCAAAACTAATTTTTCCGTTTGATCTTCATTCATTAGATCATTGATACGTTGTTTTAGATGTAATATCTCAGATTCCTTCTCTTGCAGTAGCGCGTTCAATTCTTCATTATTGCTGCTGTTTGAAGAAGTAGATGCGGCGGCTGCCTTTAAGTACTCATTTTCGGACATTAAGTTTTGTATTTTTTCCTCCATAGCTTTAATATCCTGTGTAGGCGACAATTGTTTTTGTTTCAGTTCTTCATTTTCCTTTATTAATTGATTTGCTTGCTCTTCTACCGCTTGTTTTTGTGCCAGCAATAGTTGTATTTCTTCTTTCATAACATCAATACTTTTCTTCTTTTCTTTGCAGCAGATTTCATCTATTTGTTTTTCTTTTTGTTCTTTGAGTAGTGATAATTCTGCTTCCAAATCGATTAAACTTTGTTTGGTATTATTAAGGGTTTCTTTTAAAGTTTCTACTTCAGATTTAAGACTAACCACTTCCGTCTGAAGATGATCTACCTCAGCTTGTAGACGTTTTTCATTGTTTTGCGATAGCAGTAAAGTATCTTGTGCATTTTTGTAATCCACTTCCAAACGTTCTTTATTGTTTAATAGTGTATTATAGGTCTCCTGAAGATTTTGCAAATCAATTTTAAGGTTATTTAACTGATAAGTTTCAGAGCTACGTTCGCCAGCTTTAGCTTCTTCTAAGGTCTGCATTTGAAGACGCAATGAAGCTACGGTTTGCTCAGCTTTGGTAGAATTAAGTTTCTCTTCCTCCAACAAGGCTTGTAATTCCAAACGGTCGCCAGTAAGATCTTGCACTTCCAGGCTTAAGGAAGATATTTGTTTTTTCAATTCGTCTATATTATCTGCTGAAATATTTTGTGTCTCTTGGAATTCTTTTTGGGGTTTATGTTCATGTTCTAACGGTTGACTGCTGACCTTTTGTACAGTTTCTTCATTACCCCAATCTTCGAGTTGATTTAATTTGTCTTGCAATTCTCTAATGCGTGCTTGATACATATGAACTTCCATATCTTGCCTTTCCTTCATTTCAGACATACGTTCATTGCCTGCAGTTAATACATCAATTCTCTTAAGTAATTTCTCCTTTTCAAGATTAAAAGTTTCTTGATGTTTCTTTTGCTCTTCTAGTCTATCTTCTAAGGATTTAATTTGACTCTTTAATTCTTCTTGCACGAGATCATCAAACATTGAATTCGATTCCAAAGAAGCAGATTTACGATAGTCTTTTGTTTGGGCTGTAGACTGAAGTTCATCAATTTTGACTTTATATTCTTTAAGTTTCTTCATAAGTTTGCCCGATTTGACGTGTAATTCTTTCTTTTGTTCCTCGCTACGTTCTAGAGCCAACTGAAGTTCTTGTAAACGTTCATTTAAATCTTGCATTTGCAACTCTAATTGTTGTTCTCTAGGTACCAAAGAAGCCGGTTGAGCTGAGGTCGTAGTGGCTGTTAATTTGGCAAAATGTTCGGCTTCGGCCGTAGCTTCTGTATTACCCCAAGAGTCACCCCAATCCTCTCCCAAATCTAAAGCCGTTACGGCAGTTTGTTGAGGAGCAGATGGGGACTTTTCTTGAGGATGGCAGTCATAAACCTTTTTGGGTACAATTACTTCTTCCACAACGGGTTCGTCAGATTTTTGAGGCAGGGAGAAAGCTTCAAATTCTGGGGCAGGTGCTGAATTACCAAAGAACATATCTAATGTCGGTTGTATGGCGGGATCTTGGAATGCAGGAACAATTTGACTTTCCAACGATGGCATATTTTTCTTTAAATGTTCTTCATGTTGCTGTTCCCGTTTAATGCGTACTAATTCTTCATTTTTATCTCGTAATAGAACTTCTAAGGAACCAACTTGATTTCTAAGTTCGAACAGTTCATGCTGCTGGGCCAAAAGTTCAGCTTGATGTTGTTGTAACTTATTAAGTTCTGCTTGTATTTTTTGTAATTCAGTATTTGTTTGTTGCAATTGTTGATCCTTTTCTTTATAACGTGTTTCTGATTCTCTTAATTTATCTTCATATTCTGATTCTCTTTGATTACGCGCAGCCAGCTTATGTTCCAAATCTTGAGCATGTTTTTCCAAATCAGAAACATTGCGTTGTAGATCCTCAATAGTTGGAGGTTGATCAGTTGAAACGTCGCTGATCTGTTCTGTAGAATGTGTAGGTTGTATTAAGTCATCAAATGGTGATCTTACAGCAGTGTCTGCAGTAAAGAACATCGGTGGTGCAGGAATCACATCTGAAGGTTGGGATTCACTTAAGGCGGAGGCTACACTTTGTAAAGTTTGTAGATTAACAGCATCTTGTTGGCGTTCTGCTAACTGATTTTGCATTTCCTGGTTGGCATCCCTGACCACATTAAATTCGGCTTGCAAGTTGTTTAATTCCTGCTGCAAACGAGCAATTTGTTGGTTTTTGTCTTGCAGTTCTTGATTAAGATGTTCGATTTCATTGTTATTTGTAGGCAACTGCTGTTGAATGGTGTTCTGTTGTGGTGGCAAACCAAAGGCCAAAGCAAATGGATCTTGTTGACTGCTAGCATTGGAACTGGCAGCTGCAGCAGCCATTTGTAGTTGCAAATTTTGACGTTGATAATTCTCAATAACAGCTTCTTTCTCAGCTAAAAGATCTGTCAATCTCTTATTTTCAGTTTCTATGAATACTTGATCATCGGTTTGATTTTGTCCTACTTGCATTCGCAAGGTGTCTAATTCTGATATTTGTGTGCGTAAAGCCTGTAGTTCACTTTCATGATTGGAGGACAAAGTTTCAATTTGATGTCTTAGATTCTCAATTTCAGTTTTATCTTGCATGGATTGCATACGTAATTCTTGTAGTTCATATAAATCTTGTTGGGAATTTTCAGTTTGCATACGCAGCCAAGAAGATTCGCGTTCCAATTCAGACTTGGCTTGTTCTAAGGTATTAACATTCTCCTGTAGACGTAAAATATCATTTTGATGACTAGCACACTCGTCAGTCATGCGTTCCAACTGTTCAGATAGTTGTTTCTTTTCATTATTAATTTGCTCTAGTTGTTCGGAGAGTTCACACTCTAGTTCATCCAGTTCAGTAACTTTAGCTGCTAATTTTCCATCATAGACTGCCTTCTGTCTTTCAAAATTGGCCTCTGTTGTCGAAAGCTTTTCCTTTAGAGTATTTAATTCTTGTTCATAATCTTCATTGGATTTGTTCTTAAATTCATTAAAGTCCTTTTCCAATTTTTGGTATTGGTTTTGTAATTGATTGTAGTCGTGTTGTAATTTACGATAGTTCTCTTCGACAGCTTCTTTTTCAGTTTGAGAATCAATTAAACGTTGAGCTATTACCTCATCATGTTCGGAAAGCATATTTAAACGATACACCAATTCATCTTCCACCTTTAGATGTTCTTCGGCCTTGTTTTGCATTTGCTCATCCATTATGTTAACTTTACGTTCCATGGAAGCACGTCTCTCTTCAAAACCTGCCACACATTCTTGCAAACGACAGATTTTTTCTTTGAAGGAACTATTTTCTTGTTCAAGAGTTTCAATGTAAGACATGTCCTCTTGTAATTTAGCCTGAATACCATCATGCACAGTTTCCAATCGGGTTATGGTTTCTTGGAAGTTGGCCTTTTCACTATTGTATTTTTCATTAAGTTTATTGTAGGCGTCTTGTAAAGCTTCTAATTCAGCTCTTACAGGTTGTTGTATAGAAGCATCCAGTTGATGTTGAGTGGTAGGAGAAAGTATTTCCTCTTCTGGACAAGCGGTTAGTTTTTCTTGTAAATCTTTGAGTTGTGCTTGTAATCTTTGTATCTGACCATTACGTTCTTTGATAACCGCTTTGGATTTTTCAAATTTCAAAGATTTAGCTTTTAACTCTTCTGTAACTTCTTTCAATTTATTTTCAAGCTCATTATTTTGAGAAGCTTGTGTTACATTTGTTTTAACGCTTTCCAATTCTTTAGTTAATTCTTGTAGTTTTTGAGAGTTTTCATAATCTTTCTCCCTAAGTGTCATTAATTCATTTTCCAGTTCTTCCATGGTAGCTTCAGCTCTTTCAAGTTTTTCCGTTTTGTCTTGTAGCACCTTATTCATATTCTCGTAGTCGGCATTCTTTACAGAGGACTCATTACCCCAATCGGTTAATTGTTCTTGAGCAGCCATTAAAGATTGCCTTAATTCTTCAATTTCTTTGATTTTCAATTTAAGATTCTCTTGGGTACATTCAAGTTCTTCTTTCAATTGGTCGGTTTCATTAAAGTCTCCCCAGTCGGAATTGAAAGAGGAATTTTGTTGTGCAGTTTGCAAATCATTTCGTAGTTTTTGTATTTCAGCTTGAGCATCATGCAAGTCATGACGCAGTTGTTCTGCTTCGGTGTTATTTTGTAATTGTTGTATTGTTAAATTAGCTGTTTGCAATTCAAGTTTTAATTGCTCAATTTCTTTGCTGTTAGCTAAATTGTTTTGAAGGTTTTGTTGCTGTTGTTTAAGCTGTTGAATTTCCGTATCTCTTATTGTCAAATTTTGTTGATGTTCCTGTATTTCTTGTAGTTTTTCTTTCATTTGTTCTCTCAACAACATTAGTTCATCTTGCATCCCTTGTATTTCGAAAGATGTTTGTTGTTGTGCAACCTCCAAGTCCTTTTCTTTTTTATTCAATTCTTCTTGCAATTGTTCGACTCGTTGTTCCAGAGTTAGTTTGACGTTAACAATGTGCTCTAATTCTTGCGCCTTCTCCTCCATTTGCTGCTGTGCCTTCTGCAGTTCTTCTTGTAAATGTTTATTTTTACTGTTAAGATTTTCTAATTCTTCATTATTGGCTTGAGTAGGAACTTGATTTTCAAATAGCTTCAATTTATTTTCGTAATCCACACACTGTTGTGCTTTCTTTTTCAAATTGGCTGCATATTTCTTAAGTTTATCCAATTGTTCTTTATTGCGTTGTTCCAAATCACGTGCCTTTTGTTCCCAAGAATTCAGGGAAGTCAATTGTTCCAATTGTTGATTTATTTGGTCTTTGAGTTGTTTATTTTGTGAAACAAGATCTTGCTGCTGTTTCAATAGTTCTTGATGTGCTTGCTCCAATTTAGTTTTTTCTTGCATATTATTGTCATGCAATTCTTGCAAATAGGAAATTTCGTCTTCTTTTTCAATAATTTTGTTGGCATTTTCTTCCATGGTCTTATAAAGATCAATTATTTGTTGATTGAGTGTATCGATGGTTTCTTGTTTATTAGATAATTCCTCAACTTGCTCTTGCACTAGATGTTTGTTGATTTTCAAAGATTCCTTAAGTTTTTCACATTCCCGCTGCAAATCTTGCGTTAGTTCTGAACCTTGAAGAGCTGTTGTTTCTTTGAGTTGTTGTAATTCTTGTTGCAATTCATTAGCTTTTTGCTCTTGCAGCTGCAACTCCTTAAGTTTGTTATCCATTTCCTGTTCATGATCTTTGTATGACTCTATAAGTTGTTGTTTTTGTTCATCTACTAGAGTTTGTAAAATAACCATTTCTTGTTCATAAGTTTCACATTTAGCTTCAAGTTGTTTTCGTAATCTGGTCAATTGTTCGATTTGTTTTTCATGTGCCATTTCTTTATCATTAATCACACGATCAAAATCTTCTGATAACTTTTTAAGATTGACAATTTCTGCGTTAAGTTCCGTAATCTCTGTAGACTTTTCATCAAGTCCAGTTCTAGCTTCATAAAGTTCTTGTGTAAGATCTTCTACACGAGATTGTAATTCGGTTAATTCTTTTTCATAATCCTCTATTTGCTGCACAGATTCCTGTAGTTTCTTCTGTGTTTCCTTATCTTCTTCCGACTGTATGGCTTGCCTTTCTTCGGATGAAAATCTAGTATTATCGCTTTGGTCTTCTTGTTGATCTCTAGCCTCATCTAACAAACGTCTTAGCTCTTGTATGGTAGCTTTAAGTTCTCTGTTTTGAGCTGTCAATTGTTCATACTCAGCCAAAGCTTTACCATTAGGAGCCGTTACAGCCACTACTGTTTCTACTACAGTTACAGTTTCTACCGCACTGCTGGCTTCCTTTACCTTTTGCAATAGCTCACTCAATTGTGAATGAGCATTTTCTGCTTCTTTTGCCAATTTTTTGGAAACATTAAATTTACTCTTTTTATCATTAGCCTTGCGATAAGCTTCTAATTCTCCATATAATTTTGAAAGAGATTTTTCACATTTTTCAAATAAAGTTTCGCTATTATCCAAAGCAGCCATAACTTCTGAGGATTGTTGCAAAGATGTTAGTTCTTGTGACATTTGAGTTTTCTGATTTTTAAATTCTTGCATTTGTGTATTCAAGGTTTCCTTTTCCTTACTTACTACTGTTAATTTAGTATGCAGTTCTTCATAACTCTCCACTTGTTTGTGAAGTTTAGTTTCTAATTCTTGTTTTTCTTGTGTTAAGTCTTCAATACGCTGCATAAGTTCATGATTTTCCTGGGTTAAATGTTCCATTTTCTCTAAGACTTCTCTTCTTTCGGTGGTAAATAATTCAATTTTAGACATTAACTCTGAACTTTCTTCACGTAGCTTATTAAGACTTTCTGTTATTTCTGGATTCATTTCAGTTTGGGTTAATTCATTAACAGCTTCCTTTTGGGATGGAGCTTCTTCGCTGTTATCTTCTAAGCGTTTGTTGAATTCTTCTAACTCTTGCTTCTCCTGTTGCGTTAATCTTTCAACGATTTCTATAGATTCTGCTGAGGAAGATGATTTAGAAAGTTTTTCTACTTTATCCAAAAGTTCAATGTTTTCATTGAGATAATGTTCAAGTTTTTTATCCATTTCATCTTTTTGTTTGTTTATTTTTTCTATAGTTTCCAAAGATTCTTTTAATTTAATTTCCTTCTCTTCGCATTCTTTACGTAGAATACTTAATTCTTCTGTAAGTTCCTTGACTTGTTCTTCCAATTGAATTTCACCAAGTTCGGAAGTAACTCGTGATTCTTCTCCTTGTTTTAAGGTTAATAATTCAGCTTCTTTCTCTTTAAGTTTAATCATCAAATCGTTAATCTTTTCATCACATTCTTTGTGTAAATTTTCTTTAGTATCATCTTCTTTACTGCTAGTTTGTGAAGTTTCCATTTGCATTAATTGCCATTGACCTTTTTCATCTTCCAGTTCGGTTATCTTTTGTTGTAATTCCTCTTTTTCTTTAGTAAGTTTAACTACTTCCTCATGAAGATTGGAACCTTTTTTCAATTTCTCTATCTGTTTTTCGGTTTGTTTGCATTTCAATTTCAGTTTTATCATGGCTTTGTTAGATTCATCTAGTTTTTGTTTTAGTTGTTGTATTTCCAATTCTAATTCTGGATTGCTTGTATCATTAGTAGAAACGGAAGAAGAAGAAAATAATGGTTTGGTTTTAGTGGACGCTTCTAATTTTTCTTCCAAAACTTTGAAGTTTGCATTTAAGACATTTAATTCGATAGTCTTTTCCATTAATTCTTCCTCATACTTCTTTTGAGTTTCTTGAGATTTTGAAAGATCTTCTCTTTGTACTTCTATGCAGGCTTCTAAACTGGCTAGTTTTTCAGCTATAGATGAATCGTTAATCTCAATTTTTCCCTGTTCGTTAACTGTGTTTTTAAGTTGAGAATTTTCCGTTTTCACTTCAGCTAATTCATCCATTAGTTCTTGAATTTGTTTAGCCATCTCAGCTTTAATTTGACTGTCAGTATCTTCTTTGGTAATATCGGTAACAGTTGTTGTTGATGATGTTTTAGTGCCTTCTAAATTTGCCAATTTTTCTTCAGAAATTTTAAGTTTCTCCTTAGCCACTATAACATCCGCTTGCAGTTGTTTAATTTGTTCTTCCAATTCAGTGCATTTAGAAGTCAAATCACATCTAGTAGTTTCCAAAACATCATTGATTTCATTAAGTTCTTGTATACGTTTCAGTTGGGTCTCAGTTTCTTCCTTTAGCAGGCGATTTTCATTTATTATATCCAAAGATTCTACAGATTCTTTAGATTTAAACATTTCCAATTGTTTTTTGAGTTCTTCGATTTCATTTTCCATTGCCAATGTATGGGATTCATTATTTTCTTTAGATGTTTCCTCCAATTGCTTGCTTAAAGTTTCCACCTGTAGTTTGAATTTTTCATTTTCTTGTTGCAATAATTCGATTTGTTGTCTTAAATCATTGCTATTATTTTCCTGTGTAGCTCTAGCAATTTCCAATTTTAATTCTTCATTTTCTTTCATTAGCTTAGCATTTTCCTCTGAACTTTCATAATCAATTATTTCATGACTATTTTGCAATTTCTTAAGTTCTTCTTTAAAGCTTTTTTCACGTTCCTCAAACTCTTTTTCTTTTTGCTGCAATGATTGCTCTAATTCGGTAATTTTACTTTCTAAATGCTCATAATTTTGTGAAACATTAGCTGAAGTATTATTACGTTGATTGTTTTGTTTCTCTTTATCCAGTTGTTTTTCCAAGAGACGACAACGATTCTCTAAGAATTTTATGCGCTCTTTTTCCAAACTAAAATGTTGACTGGTTAAATCGGTAGCGGATTTATGTCGTTCCCGACTAACGGGCGTGTATTGTATAAGATTACTTAGATCTGACATAGATCTACCCAGTTCGGTAGTATCTTCCAGACATTGTTGTGTAGTCTCGAACTTATCCTTTAGTTGTGATACCAATTGCTCTAAATGCTGTTTGCTTGAGGCTTTTTGTGCCATACGCAATTTATTTTGTTCCAATTGTTGTCTCATTAAAGCAATTTTTTCACTACTTTGCAGGTTATAGGGAATGGATGTAGACGAAGGGGTTTCATGTCTGGTTGATAAAATTTGTGGTTTCGAGGGTGTAGGATTAGGTGTTGAGGAAAAACTAGGTGTTGGCGATTGTAGATTACATTGTGATTGAGATACTGACAATAAATTACTTTGATCTTGTTGTACAAAGGAGTGTTCTGTTAAGGGTGTTGCTTCTGTTGTTGTGGAAGTTGTAGTTGTGTATGTGGAGACATTTAATCCTTGTTTACTTTTTGCTTTTGATTTCAGGAGTCTTTCGGCAATATTTTTAACTTTTTCTTGTGCTGCCGTTTTGCTTGAACCATGAGCTGCTCCCGATTTTCGTACTAATTCTTTTAGGGCGGATATTTTTTCCTACAACAAATAAAGTTTATTATATTGTTTAGATTTTAAGAAGTTGGGAAATTTTGGCAATAGTTCAATTTGTGAATAATATAGAAAGATATAATTTCTAAAAGAAATAAATTTTCAAAAATACGATAGAAAGAAAGTAGGTGTTTTTATCTAAGCAAATATTCGATTTTTACTTCAATTATAAAATCGTTTGCCAAAATTTCGAAATTTCACTTTCGCTTACCTGTTGTTGTAGGAAACTTTCCTGCAACTGTTGTTGCTGTTCGTTCGTATCGGACGACATGGTGATAATCCAAATATATCGTTAACTATAACTTCTTTTCTTTAATAATTCACAAAACACATACACAAAATTCTTATAATAAAAAATCGAAATTCTTAAAAAAAAATAACACAAATAAAAATAATCTACTGGGCTATTAAATAAATCATATAAAAGGTTAAATGTTAACTCTTTTCTTTGTTATTAATTTTTCAATTTTTGTGTTGTTTTCAATAACTTCGTTTGTGTTTTGAATTCGTTGTTGACTGCTGAACTTGAACATTGGTACTTGTACTAAAATATACAAAAACAAAAATAATACCAAAAATTAATAAAAAGAATATGCAAATTAATAAATCTTTAGAAAAAGTAACAGGCAACAAATCTGTTCTAGTATTTTTACAACTATGATCACATCAATTAAGTAAAAAAAAAAAACAAGAAAAACTCAATGCCACGAAAAAAATTAATAGCAATTTATCTGACGTGTTCGTTTTCACAATTTTCAATTCATGTTTTTCCATTTAGTTTAACGAATTTCTTAAAAAACTTGATATTATTCTAACTCTTCAAACACTAAATTATATTTTTCTTTGATTTTTATTAATATTTAATGGTTTTTAATTGGTAATTTACCATAAATTTTTATAGAACAAAATTTATTAAAGAAAAAACACAAATTAAGTCCATGTCAGCAAATTACTGTGTTGTAAATCAAAGGCAGTAGAAATGACATAAGAAACAGGGTTGTATTTATTGGGCCGAATAGTGAGGAGTAGAAGTAGTAGAATAACCGAGTAACAAAACGTAACGAATAGTTTATATTATTTATTATTCTTTCCTCCATAATTTTAGTTATTTTTATTTGCATTTCTATGAACAATTAAATGAAACCAAAAAATAATGGTGAATGAAACTGATTTTTTAAAAAATATTACATTTTTATATATAAATTGCAAAAATATTTTTCAAATTATGTTGTAGAACTCTTAAATGTATAAAGTTAAGCGATAATTCGTTTAACTTGTTTTAGACCCCGAATTAAAGAAAGATCTGGACTGTTGTGAATATTTTTTCACATAGTAAAGCCAAGCTTTTCACATAGTAAACTTAATAAATCCAACTAAAACTTAATAAAAATAAACAAATCTGAAAAGTAATCATATCGCATATCGTAAGAATATAACTTAATATTATATGTACCAATTTCCTTTATTTCTGATAATACATAATTTTAAGAGTCCTCAATTAAAATTTTATTATAAAAATTTCGATCATTAAATAACTTCAAATTCATAATCTGTATTACTTAGTACAAAAGATCGGACTATCGAGATTTGTAATTAAGAATATCTGTGACGTCATATTTTGTCCAACGAAATGCAGCAGTGAATACATTTTAAAATTCTATGTTTTCGAATGTTATACTTATCGTACAATTAAAATTTTAAGAATATAATATAAAAGAATATAGTAAAAAATTTCAAATTTTCTTAAATCGGAAACGAAGACAAAACTTTCAAATTACTCACGTTTGGGATTTTTACGTTTTGCGAGTTCACGGATCTCCCTTTTATGTATATAAAACACAACAAATAAAATATTTCTCAAATTGAATTTATATCAATAAATTTTATTTACTTTTATTTTATTTATATAATTAAATAAATTACATGAAATATAAATTATATTTTAATAAACTATAGATAAAATTGCCTACTTCCTTAAAATCATTCAAATTCCGTTTAAAATTTATCACACTTAACTGTTTTTTAAACAAAAACAGCTGTCATTCTTTAAACAAACTTCATTCACAACTTCCAGCTCTGTTTTTAATTTACCACCTCTAGGAGATTAAATGCAACTCTGTACTATAATACCGTTATGCTTTATTACGTTTTTTTGTTGCAATAAATGTAATGACTGTGCTTAAAGGAAAAAGTGTTTGTGTCTACGATAAAATATCATTTTATTAAATAAATTATTTGTCAAATCTAATTAAAATTTAAAGTGTTTAAAAGTTTTAAAGTAAATGTTTGTGTTGTGTTTTTTTGTGTTATGTGTTAATTAATATAGTGTTTTGGTGTGTATTATGTCAATTTGTCCTGCAAATTTATTTTTTAGTAAAATTATTAAGAATTACTGCCACATTTTGCTGATCTGCCTTTAAAGCATAATCTAAAGCGGTAAGTCCCAACATATCTGTTTCGTTTATATTTTCCATGTATTCTAGCAGATATTCTACGATTTCTTCGTGGCCATGTAGTGCAGCCACATGTAAAGCTGTACGGCCAGAAGGATCAGGTTGTTGTAGATCAGCTCCGGCTAATTGATAAGATTTAATACGTGTTAGGGAACCTCTAGCGGCAGCAGCACATAATTGTTCTCCCACAGCTCTGGAAGAACCGGTTAAATGTGCACCACAGTTAATAAGCATACTTATTATTTCGTGGTTATCATTAGTCACGGCTTCTATAAGCGGTGTACGTTCATAACGATCTCTTATATGTACGGAAACACCATTTAGTAACAAATGCTTGACTACGGGTAAATTGCCTTCAATACAGGCCAAGTGTAAAGCTGTACGATGGTCTTGATTTACTCCGGAAAGATCAGCCCCATAAGCTTTTAAGTTGTTGATCTAAAGAAATAAGATTTTTATATTATTTTGATTTTATGAAAGTTAGCCAAATTCTACCTTTTGTATATCCCCGGCAACTACAGCTGCATTTAACATGGCTGGGAATAGAGTTGCTCCTAATTGACTTAGTTCTTGTGGTGAGGTTAAATGCAAAGATCTTGCCACTGCATCTACCAAATCATATTCTTCCATTTTAGGACCAGAAGTTGATGTCAATTCACCTCTTAGATTTGATTGCATCATCTACATATATATTAGGAATTTGTAAAATTAAAGGCTTAATTTTTTTAAAAGAAGCAAAACTCTCACCTGTTTCTTTATATCCAAAGGCCATTCGCTTTTACCCAAAACATATGACAGCTTAGTTAGAGCAGCTTCGGGTGTCATATCAAAACCAGGCAAAACACCCACATCAAATAATACTTTTCCTGTTTGATAGATTTCCGCAACCGAACCAGTAGGACACTGAGTACAATTTATAATTATAACTCCCCTTTCGGAAGCTTCCTTCAATTCCTTAAGTAAATCTTTACGATTTGCGGGAACATTACCCGAACCAAATGATTGCAATACCACACCCTTCATGGGTGGTGCTAAAAATGCTCTAAATGTTGAAGTTGAAATACTAGGGAATATACGCAAAATTCCCACATTTTCATCCAATTCAGAGTGAACATTAAATTTAGAAATCTTACAAGGTCTAAAAATTAATCTATAATCAACATCGACATTGATGCCAATATGCGCTAAAGGAGGAACATTTGGGGAATCGAAAGCATCCAAGGAACATGAGCTAACTTTAACGGTACGATTACCACGCATTAATTTATTGCCAAAGAATACACAAACCTCGGGTATAACATAATTGCCCGCAATTATCAAAGCCGAGGTAAAGTTGTCTTTGCCATCAGTACGAGTCTCAAAAATGGGTATTTGAGAGCCCGTTATTATCACAGTTTTACCTAGATTCTCTAACATGAATGATAAAGCAGAAGCGGTATAAGATAATGTATCAGTGCCATGTAAAACCACAAAGCCATCGAAGAATTCATAGGATTGCTGTTAGCATAAAAATTTTAATTATAAACAATAGTTAAGAGTTATACCTTGTTGGAAAACTTACATGTATATCATTGGCTATTCTAGCCCAATCATGCATGGTCATATTACTGGAATCCAATAAGGGAACATATTCAGTTATTTGATAAATAACACGATTACTTTCACCCTGTACAAAAGGCAATACCAAGGGGGCCATAGAGGCTGCTTGACCAAATCTTTTTTCAGCATATTCTTCATCGTGCATATTGGGATATTTGCGTATACGTTTAACCAAAGCATTTGGTATGGGAGCTAAAACTGTTGTCAGGAAATTGCATTATTAAAAAATATATAGTTTTTTGATATTTTGTGTTTTCTTACCATTTCTTTCATTTCTAACCATGCCTATTGTGCCTCCAGTATATATGACCTTTACTCTGGTCTCTTTAGCCTCTGCTGGCATAAGATTTCCATAACTGGTATTACGTTTAAGCGAAGAACTTTTTGTTGGTGATGTTGGCACCGTATGATCCATAGATGTCATTGTTGTATAACGCATTTTCATTGAAAGACCACCATCATCTGTGTCATCTACATGATGGCTACCATTGGCATTCGCTTGAATGTTTATAGGCTCGCTATGGCCATTACCATTTTGACTAGACATCTGAAAATTTGAGAAAATTAATTGTATACTACAATAGGAAATGTTTTACATTGATATTAATGAATTAATAATTTAGTTTTTCCTTTTATAAGTGAACAAAGAAAATAATTATATTTTGACGCTGGTTGGTTATAAATTTACCAATATTAATTGGATATAAATTTATAGCTTTACATTAATGAGAAAACGGCGAATAATAAGAATATCTTTGTTAACTTAATTATTATTAATATTTTAGGAAAATTCATTTAATTTTTTGTATTTATTTATATAGATTTGTGTTAAGAAATGTTTTTGACCTTGATGTTGATATTTAAAGGGGAAATTTTTTATATTTTTACAAAATCAAGTTAAGAAATGATAAAACAAATTTTATAAATACTATAAGGAGTAACAAAGCAGATTTTATCTCTGGGAAAGGGCCACCTACTATTAGATTCTTAGTGAAAACTAAGTTTTTTGGTCATTATTTATATTTTAAGTGAAAATTTAAATTTTGAGTGAAAATTTAAATTTTGAGTGAAAATTTAAATTTTGAGTGAAAATTTGCACAAATTTTAGTAAAAGAAAATTTATTAAAAATTTAAATTTTTAGTAAATTTTAGAAAAAATTTAAAATTTTAGAAAAAAATTAAAATTTTAGAAAAAATATTAAATTTTAAAAAAAATTTAAAATTTTAGAAAAAAATTTAAAATTTTAAAATTTTAAAAAAAATTTAAAATTTTAATAATATATTTAAATTTTAAGAAAATTTTAAAATCTTCTTAAAAAAAATCAAAATTTAAACATAAATTAAAATAAATGTGAGAAATTTTACGAAAAATTAAATAAAAAATAAAATATTTATATGTCAAATTCTTGATTTAGGCGATTGTTAAATTTTATACCAACAAGAAGAGATTATTATTTTGCCCAAAGTGTGAAGTGACGTAGGTCATAATGTAAAGAATATGATAACATTGTTGATAGAATTTAGACAGATAAATTACAAATAGGGCCACTTAATGGCTGAATTTTGTCACCCGAAATATATACACAAAAACATCATCCCGGAAGTATTATTTCTTACAAGTATTTTTTCTGAAAGAAAGCAGTATCGAGATATGGTGTTTCAGTTGAAATTTTGATAGAAATCGGTTTACTCGTTTAGGCTTAATTATAACACAAATCTCAGATTTATGCACCTATAATGTTCTATTATCAATACTAAATCAGAATCTTAGTCATTTTGGAAAAATAAATTTATTAACTTTAAAAGTTCCTAAATCTACTTAATAAGGAACTATTTCTTTTAAGCCTCTGCATTTTACCTTAAATGTTCTAAATCTTACAAATTCTTTACATAATCTTTGCTTTGAAAGTAATATTTAATTAAGTTTTTTTTGTTTTATAACATTTTATTACAATGAATGTTTATTTATTTAAAATTATTGTTGCTGTAGTCTTGTTATATGTTTGTTTTGAACAACAAATGAATTGTTGTAATTGTTAGGCCTTTAAACATATACAATGTTTTTACAGGCGACGTCATAATTATTATCATAATGATGAATAACATCATCATCATCATCATGATATACTCATCAATTAAATTATTATTTGAGTTTAAAAAAAAGGTGTTAATTTTCAACATGACTTTGTGATTTTTTTGTTAACTCTTAAGGCTTTTCGTTAGCAAAGAAAAGTAAAAATGGGGAAAAAAATGAAAGTAAAAATTATGTTAAATAAAAGTTTATAAATAAGATATTTTTTAATGATTTTAATATTTTAATTAGACAATTTTAACAAAAAAATGTACGTTCCATAAATTTTTAATGAAATGAACCATTTTACATATACATAGTTGTAGAACAGATATAGTTCAAGTTCAGTTCTAAATTT
>JACGTJ010000915.1:16817-27360 GCA_014858695.1 Chrysomya rufifacies | reverse complement strand
AACTTAACTAGAACTGAACTAGAACATAACTAGAAATGAACTAGAACTGAACTAGAACAGAACCAGAACTGAACTAGAACTGATCTAGAACTGAACTAGAACTGAACAAAATCTGAACTATAACTGAACAAGAACTGAACTAGAACTGAAGTAGAGCTGAACTAGATCTGAACTAGAACTGAACTAGAACTAAGTTAGAACTGAAAAATAATTGAACTAGAAATTAACTTGAACTGAATTAGAAATGAAATAGAACTGAACTAAACCAGTACACGAACTTATCTAGAACTAATTTAGAACTGAAAAATAATTGAACTAGAACTGCAGATCTATACAAATTAATTTTGGTACTGTATAATTTAGATGATGTTTAATATATTAAAATTTAACAAAAATTCTGGAGGATTTTGCTATAAAATAGAGAACTTTCGGATAAATACCGATAAGTTTTCAGTACCCCAATATCAAAGAAGCATTATAAATGAGTCAACATGTTTTGTATTTATCTTGGTTTTGTAAACACTGATTAAAATGATTGTATTAATTTATAATTATAGAACAATTATACATTATATTCTAATTCCCTGAGATGACACTAGTAACAAAGACCCCCGCTAGTTTGTAAAACAAACCAGAGTATCTATCCTTAAATATATTTTATTAAAATGTGTAAAGTTAACTCGGAATTTGAAAAAATCTATTGAAAAATCCGAAAAAAATTACACTAACTATATTTTTTCAGTGGTCAATGCCTTCCCTTTTTCTGAACCGATTGTTTCCAATACCAAACCTTAAAAAAATAAATATTTGTGCCAAATTTTATCTTCGTAACTACTCTGGTGCGATCTCTATCATGATTTTAACAGACGGACATCGCTAGTTATATATACAAGTTGGGCTTATATACGAAAATTTTAACTCGTTTCAAACGGAATGACAAGCCCAATATAGAACTCTAATTTTTTGATGATTGATATACAAAATTATATACAGATTAATAACGATTATTTGAAAAATCATCCACATTTAGAATCGAGATAATCAATTGATTTTTACAGTTGACGATATTAATATAACATCGTGTTGTCAACGACTTAAAGTTTAGTTTTATTCTATAGAGTTCCTTAGTTCATAAAATAGTCTTAAAATTGGCCTTTTAAAGTTGGACTTCGATTTTGAATAGAGGGAAATATACACGTTTATGGCTTCCATGATATTTTTTTAATATAGTCAAAGAAAATATTAAGCTATAAAATTTATTTAAAAAAAATATATGTATGTCTTACCTTGATGTATTCACTTGCTGTTGTGGTAATGGTTCGGATTGAGTTCTTTCCAATTTTCGATGTAAATTAATGTTACCCAAGTTTTCGATAAGTGTATTTACAAGTGTTGCCACATTTGCATCCTGTTGTTGAGGTTGGACTTGTTGTTGTTGCAATTGTTGTTGTTGTTGATGGGAATGAATTTGATTTAGATGATGTTGTTTCAATTGTGGCTGTGGCGTTGAAATTGTACGTGTTAATGCTGCATGAAAACGAAATTGTTGATTAAGTGTTTTGGTCTGAGTCTGTTGTTGTATTTGATCCATCTGATCCATTTTGTCCATTTGATCCATTGAGGAATTATTGGAACAATTAATATCCATTAAACTTAATTCAGTCATTGAGGTGCCAATATTGATATGACCATTTGACAAGTTATTTGTGGTTTGGTGTAAATTTTCGGTGACTTTGTTCTAAAAAAAATATAAAAAAAAAAATTAAAAAGGGAATTAGTAAAATAAATAAATTTTTATATAACAATTTACAAAATAATTTTATGTTGAAGCTGCCTAAAATTAAAACAGTTTTCTTACGTGTTGAAAATTATTTCAACATTTCGAAATATTCCATACAAAACGGAATGTTGTTGCAAAAATATAAAATAACCCAACATACTCGTTTATTTGTAAGCATGTAATCCAAGGTGAACGATGAAAGCGAAACAACAAAATATTGCTCCTAGAGTACCACTACATATTCAAATAACAAAAATACTCAAAAGAGAGTCACGAAAATAAAAGATTAGTGTAGAGAGAATTAAAGAAGGAAAAACAGTAACGAAAATACGAATGCGTAACACAACTAACAATATTTTTATTATAAATAACATACCACATACAAACATATGTATGTACGTATAATGAAAATGAAAAATAACTTGTAAAAAATAGAGAATATCTTCTCCTTGTCGTGCTCAAAATAAACCTTATTGGCTAACATACAAACAGAAAAACCTTCAACATTTGTATTATTTATTACCAAAATTGAATTAAACGACCACTAAACTAAAACTAAATCATTACATTTACCTGTTGCTTTATTATAACAAAACACTTCTGCTCTCTTCATACGTTTCTGTCTTTTTAATTATCTACTTAATGACAGATTGTCTGTTTATAGGTTTGGTAAATATCTGATTGTATGTTTCAAATATTTATTTCTTTTCCTCTCTCTTTCTCTCTTTTTTCCTACAATCTTTCTCTCACGATGCTGTAATAATATTATGCAACATACCAATTATGTATAGAGCTCAAGTTCAAACCACCAATACACAAAAACATAAAACGTAAAAACCCGTCTGTCAAATTCAAACACAAACAAAAACTCGAAGCACCATCGCACAAACATTCATTAACATCTTTTTCTTATTGTTATTTTCTATTGTTGTTGTTTCTTCTTCACTACAAAACAGCTAAAAATCTAAAGTTGCCGAACAACCAACAAATACTTATACATAGAAACATATACGAACAACAACACATACCGTCATCATCTCTCATCATCCGTATATGGCTAAAAGCAACAATAACAAATAAAGCAAAAAAACATGCCGAATAAAAACAAAACATTGTATAAAAAATAATAAATACCGTCAATGTTGAACAATTTTATTTCAGCATGCGAATGCACAACAAACAACTTTTTCAGTTTTAAATCCAAGACGTATAAACACTGAGCGTGCTGTTAAACTAAATCCGGTAATGTATAAGACCATACATACCTCAAGCAATTTAAATTATAAAAACAAAAACTTAAATAATAACTGATGTGGTAGGAGCTTTAGACACTCTCATAATTTCAAGATTTAAACAAAGAAACTTAGTGTTGCCATCGAAATACAATAAGAAATTAGAATCTTATATAGTGAAATATACAGCGAATTTGACATGCTCAAATCTTTTTATACTCCCTACCAAATCATAAAAAGTAAATGTCTCTAATTTGAAGATTTGAATATAAAACAGGTCACATATTTGTGCCGATTTTGCAACTTCCATTACCAAACTGATCAATCAAACTGATTATTAACAGTCTTTTCAAAATTGCTACTATACTACGATTTGGATTAAAGTAACGATTTTTCAGATATGCTTGCACAATTTGAAAATTTCATCTTAATATTTGTTCCACCTTTGTAAATCGCGGGAGTTCCCGAACATAATTACAGCTGGTTTTCCCAATTCCCGGTATGAAATAAGGGAATTTAAAAAGTACTACAATGACAGATTTTTTATACAAAAATTTAAAAAAATAATTTCATATTTTTAGATCTTCTTTAGAAATATTATCCTTAATTTTTACCTAACTTGTGTTCATAAAATATAAATTTTTTGAAGAGTCCGTATATATATCTTAGTATTTAATTATCTGAATAATCTTTGTATGATTATGGTATTTTTAAAGGAAAATTAATCAAAATATTTGGTCTGAACAAAAGCACTTTGACTAAGGCCGCTACATGTTATCTCATTTTGTCTTGTTTTAGAGTAGTTTAGGATTAAATCTGAGATAAATCTGTAGACATTATATGTGTTTGTCCACTGGTAGGGAAATCAATGAACCACAATTTGACAAGGAAAATATAAAGTTGGAAGCATGACTTGCTCTCCTTTTTCAGTTCACATCAACATGTAAATGTACATGTAAATTGTGGTTACATTCCTTATTATTTATAATGACATTTTCATGCATAAAATACACATTGAAAATTGACGCCTTCATAAAAACTTCATACCCATTTTTACTTTAAAAATAAGCAATGAAGCAAAAACTTAGAAAACAACTTCGAAAACAACTTATTTGTAAACAATTTATTCAGTTTTTTTCAATCCATTACCGATTTTTAAGTAATTGTAAATTATTTCACTTTTAATAAGAATCGAAGTAAACAGTTCAATAGATTGACCAACAGAAAAATGTCAGTTCATAAACATCTTAATGATCAGCCATCATATACTGAGAGATGGTGAATGAGTGTTTTTGTCAATGTCTGCAGAACTCTCTTAAACTTATTCGAGGTTAAGAGGTTATTAGAAAACAATTACCAAAATTGTCATGCAAAACTTCCTGCACACAGCCAACACACGACAATGTCATCAAAAAACGAGTCTAGATTGGAATTAGAAATGTGTGTCTAGAATTGAAAATGTGTGCCTAGATTCTAGATACAAAATTTTAATTTAACTTCAAGGTTTAAAGTAATTTAAAACGTTAACAATACAAGGAAGATGTAGCTGAAGTATAATATAGTAAGCCCTTAGTTAAATCCCATTGGTGTCTTCCTTACTTCTTTTTAATATTATTTAGTACAATGCGAGAGTCATTGTCGCTCAGAATGTCACTAGTGTTTTAAATGTCCTTTGTTGGTAAAAAAGTCTTTAACGTTTGTTCTAGTTCTAAAGGTCAACAAGAACTGTATAAAATCGTCTATATCATTCTCGACCAGCTAACAATAACAAACAATGATCGAGAATCATCGATACTGTCTTAAAGACTTTACCTCAAGAAATTGATTTTATTTTAATTTGATAAACTTTTTTGTCCAATTTTAATAAAAAAAAATTTAAGGATTTTTCTCTTATTTAATTAAAAGTTATTTGTGAAATTATTTTAATTGTGTATGTCACTAGTTTCTAGGAAATATTCAAAGTTTTAACAACGAACAGATTCAACAAATAGCAAAAGTTAATTTCATCCTAAATATTTTGGATATTCCAAGAATTATTAAAAAGGAAATACAATTAAAACCAGGTAACTACTAAATATCGTATTTAAAAAAAATTCCAGGATTTATAATTATTTTTCTAGCACTTGGAAACAATGCAAAACGAAAATATTTAATTACTAAAAATTCCGTTATATTATTTGTAAACATATTTTCATAATTGTAAACAGGTAACAACAAAAGACAATAGATTGAAATTACCTAACGGTTTTTGATTTTCTTTATACGTTATATAGAATATTTGTTAAAAGAATAAACATAATTTCAATATCGAGCACAAAATTTGTTTATATGTTATTGATAACATATTGTCCAATATAAATTTAAATTAAATCAAATAAATAATAAATTGCACTTACAACATTCAAAGCCATTTCAATTGCAACTGTAGTAGTATACATATTTTGATTCATAACGGTATTCCAGGCGAATAAGAAGAGAGATAGTAAAATATGCACAGTAGAAAGAATTTGTATAGATTTTTGTTTTACAAAATTAAAGAAAACACAAAAATTTTATAAATTATTTTAATTTTAGGATTAGATTATGTGTATGCGTGAGTGTGTGTGCAAATGAATGTGAAAATGTATGATGATTTGATGATTTAATGTATTTGTTTATAGGACTTATTGCATTTATTTTATTTTTTTATTATTTTTTATTTTTTTTTTTTTCAATTAATAAATATTTACATTTTTAATTAGTAGTTTCTCTTAATAGTAAATTATTTATCACAATATTTCAATGATTTTATTTTCAAATTAAAATAAAATATTAATCACAATTTTTTTATATGTACATGTATTTTGTTTAACTGTTATAAAATTACTGTAAATATTTAAAAAAAATATTTTATGAAATAATTTTTATACAATATTTTGTTTAATAGCACACTTTTTAAACTGAAAGCAAATTGTTTATTTGCTCGATTTTTTTAACTTTTACACAAACATATTTTTTTTCTTTTTGATAACTTTTTGTAACTAAAATAAACAATGTATTAATAATTCTTATCTTTTTAAGCCAACCATTAAAATATACTTTTTTTATTATTATTTGAATATAATTCATTTAAATATTTCACTTATTTTTTCTTATTGCTGTTAATTTTTTTATTTAATGAGAGTGTAACGCAACACGATCGATTATTATTTGTGTAAAAAATTAAAACTCACGTTAAGACGTTATTCATTCGTGAGGGAGGAGGACGACCTCTCCAGACCAAATCTCAATGTAAACTAAATAAGTTAAATCAAAAACGAATGAAACAAACACGTGTTCAACACGAATTGAATTTTAAAAGTAAACAACCATACAAACATGTGTGTAGAATATGGCAACCCTTATTTGATGTCAGAGCTCTATCTTATTATGTGATTAATAAAATACAGCAACTACACACTAGAGCAGAGCAGCACCAACAACAATAACAACAAACACAATATTACCAGCAGCACAAAACAAAAAAAACAGAGTTTTAAAATTGTTTATTTTTTAAGTCCGTTTTACTCTCTTGTTTCTAATAAATATTTAGGTACATACATTTGTTTGTATATAATGTATAAATGTATGTATATTTATTTGTATGTATGAATGTATGTAGGTAGTATAAGTATTTGTTGATTGCTGTTGTTTTTTTTTTTCTATATTAGTATTATTACTATTGCTGTATGTACAAAATATATTTTCAATTCTTTTTCTATGCTACTTCTATACATTAGTTTTTTTTTTTGGTATGAGAATTTCCCTTTCATTTAGAAAATGAAAACATGTTTACATAATTCTATTTTAATAACAAAATTATACACAGAGAGAAATAGTATGGTTAAAAGAAAAACACTTTAATGAAAAGAGCATAATTGAAAAATTCTAGGAGATAATTGTTGTATATACAATATATTTTTGAAATTTTTATGATTATTCTAAAAGATTTAGGTCAAAAGACTATTATTTTTCTTAATACATACATACATATAGTATGTACATACATATAAAATGCTGTAAAATATAATGCTGACCAGGCCAGGCTGGAACAGAGATAACAAATTTTAAAATATCAAATAATCACTAAATGTACAATATGTATATACAAGACATACAAACATATAGTATTATTTTACTCTTACTTATCAGTCATTGTCATTTTCATAATTTCAGAAGAAAAACGTAGAATTGATACTATTTCTAATACATTCACATTGTATTTTTTTTTTCAAAATATTGAATAATTAACGGTCCAATAACTAAGTTAACAGGATGGGATTTTAAAACACAATTTTAATGACATCTTCCTTGTCACCGAACCATAAAACACTACTGGCTGATCAGTTTTTCTATTCTAATTTACAAAATCCTATATAAAACCCCTAATTAATTCAATGATTTCGAGTTAACCGATATACATAAATACAATAAATATTTGAAAACTTACTAAAAACATATTTAACAAAAACTGGTTGTATCTTAAGTGTTCGAACTTAGTTATACATGCTCCATTTTTCGGGAAAAGTTACAAAAATTTATTGGAAATTTGAAGGAAATTAATGAAACTTTACATGAGGCTGGCTGAATTGTAGGACAGTTTGAGCTCTGTGTTAAATTTACGTTCCTTTGTTTCATGTTTATGGTATATTATGTAGTATGGCCCATTTTTATGGATTTTTGGACCATAACTTCCTTATTTATGTTCCTTACACAGGGGAAATTTATGGAAAATTTTACCTTCATAACTCCCCTAAAGCAATCTCTATCTTGCTTTCAAAAGGCAGGCAGACAGATCGACTTAGAAACTTACCAGGGCACTGAATATATATACTTATTGGGACCTTAGACAAACATGTTACAAAACCAATCTACCCCTATGAATTTTTGATGGTGGGTATGAAAAGGAGACATTAAATTGACATGCAATTTTTATTGTAAATGTACAAGGTACTTTAGAAGGTTAAAATTCTTCGATATTTGAGTGGTGTACCAACGTTTATAAGAATCGAGAATGATATTATAAACAAATTATGATGATCTTATTGCTTCAACCCTAAACAATTAAAATTATTTTAAAGAGATATATTTTAATTCATTAAAAATCTTGAAATAGGCATTTCAAAATTGGAAATGAAATAACCTTAGAATCAAACTATCATTACTATGCTTATCAGAATATAAATATTTTAACGAAAAGAAACTAACTAATAATGAATAGATAATAAATTTGTATTTCTTCCAAGCTCCAACAGAAGCATTGAAAATGTTGATGTATAAAAAAACTGTTCTAAACCAAGCTTAAAAGATTTTGTAAATTGACCTTTCAAATGTTTATGTATTTCTTATCAGTTAATATTCTTTTATTTTTTTCTTTTTACGATCGAATACATTAAGTTATTAAATTTCTCATTTAGTGAGATTAAACACTTTAACAATCAGTTTGGGAATAAGAAGTTTTTTGTTTTCTTATGCATATTAAAGTAAAAACATATGTATGTTATGCTAACATGAATAACCAATTTTCTATTTAAAATAAATGGTTCCTGCTTGTGCTATGCAGGGGGGTTTTTTTGTTGTTGTGAAAAGTCTAATATAATGTACAAACATACATATGTGTGTATGCACATATGTATTAATATTAAACACAAAGAAATAAACAATTCTTATACAGATTTTTATCCTTTGGAAATTTTAAAGAGATTTTATAATAAAAATAAAAATTCCATACAAGTTAAACTTTTCATTTTATTATGTAAAGAATGTTTGTGATTGGAATCGATTGTATAAATGAATGGTAATTCCTATAAATAATTTTTGTTTGGTAATTCATACATTTGGTTATATGTTTTAGCAGCAAAACTTAATAACACAAGTTGAAATTAAACAAGTTAGAACGCTATATTCGGCTGTGACGAATCTTATATACCCTTGACTTAAGTTGGCTTACAAGTATTTTCTGTAACGCTACACACTTCATTGGCATTCACGGTAATTAATTATTTATTTTACAAATATAACCTCTAAAAATTACGCAAATTTTAAGTAAAAAATTCTCTAATGAAACAAATACATAAATAAAATTGAATAGAAGTCCATTGTACATATAGAAATTATCGTAATCTTTTGACATGATTAAAAATAACGGTTAAGTGGAGATACCTAGTACATTATTGAATGTATTCTACCCAATTTCAATAGCAAAATTCTCGAGATCCTAAAGAATGATTTGATTGGGGCCCTCATAAACTACTTACCTACCGACAGATGGACATTCATATTTCGATTTTTTCTTGAAACCACTATTCAGAATATACATTTCTTATGGCTCTCAGATGGAAAAATGTAGAAATTACAAACGGTATGCCAAACTTATATATACTCTATCACCTTAGGTGAAGGGTATAAAAAAATTAAAAGTAAAAAAGAAAAAATCCCCTTATAGATTATTTAATAAGTTTGTTTTTAGTAGAAATGTATATTAAATGAATTAAATTAAGAATTAAAGAATACATTATAATATGTGTTGTTTGTTTGTTTTTTATTGTCTTAGCAGTAATAATAATAACAATAAAATAATACAGAATCTGGTTGTATGAAATTCGCGTAATTGCTTAACGATGAGTTAACAAAATACAAATACAAATGCTATAATACGCGACTCCACCAACACACCTCGAATAATTATTATTTTATTTTTTTTTTAGTAAGAAAGAAAAAAATCCAAAGATTATAAATAAAAAAACTAGTGTGTCTGCCCGTACATTGAGGAGGTGGAGGAGACAGTGTATGATCGTGGTGGTAGTGCTGCAGCAGCGCAACACGGTTGCTTAACAATTTGAAGTAGTCAAACAAGAAACAACGAACAAACCAGAGTTATATAGCTAAAACAACCAGCCATTCATTGATTTGGCCAATAAAATAACCAATCTAACCACACTGAAACCAGAAACAAATCTTAGGACAGGTATAACAAATAAACAAACATACCAGTGAACCAAACCAAACAGCCAGCCATGCAGATACTTAGTTTCGTTTTTTTTCCAATATTTTTGTTTGCCATTTTTTATAGTATATAGTCCACGTATTATATTATTTGCTAATATTACCCACTCGATCGTTCGATCGATCGGATGTTACCATCTAATAATATTTCTATTTTAGGTTCCATTATATATTATCCTAATTTTTTTCTAATTGAAACTATAAATGGTGTTTTTTAATCTTTTCCATCACCTACATTTTACAGAATTAATTCTTAATCCATTTTTTAACACGAACCGATTTGTGATTGAAAGCCCGTATAATATGGTGCCATATATATATTTGATTCATAAATATATAATCTAAAATATACAATCGAATAGTTCTTGGACATTTTTTTCATCCTATTGAAAGTAATTTATTTATTAAAAATTATATTCACAAAGTATTGGAGAAATTAATTTTTGCCGATCCGAGCGGTTTAAAAATTGTATGTATTTTCTGATTTTTATACCCACCATCAAAAAAT
>JACGTJ010000903.1:9071-25578 GCA_014858695.1 Chrysomya rufifacies | reverse complement strand
CTTCGGTTCTAGTTCAGTTCTAGTTTAGTTCTAGTTCTAGTTCAGTTCTAGTTCAGTTCTAGTTCAGTTCTAGTTCAGTTCTGGTTCAGTTCTACTTCGGTTCTAGTTCAGTTCTAGCTCTGGTTTCGTTCTACCCTTGGTACAGTTCTATATTTAGTTCAATTCTAGTTCAGTTATACTATACTAGATCTAGAACTGAACAAAAACTAGAGCGGAACTAAAAATAGAACTATACTCTGGTACAGTTCTAGATCTAGTATAGTTCGAGTTCAGATCTAGGGTAGTTCTACTTCATTCTAACACTTTCCTCAAATTCAAATTCTTTTAGGTATGAAGATTGTCAAAACTTTATTTTAATATTTGTCTTGAGAGCCCTTGATAGTTTGTAATTAATGAATGTAAACGTTAGATTTATGTAGTATAGGTGATGTAGAGGAAAGATTCAGTTTGAAAATTCTGAAGTTTAAGGGAAAAGATTATAAATTACTTTGGTACCTTTTTCATGTTGTTAACACTAATCTTGAGTCAGAAAAGTAAAATAAAATGGATCAATTGCATTGAATTATATTAAACGCAAATGAAACTCAATTGCTTTAAATGAGTCACTACTAGAAGAAAGTATACGGTACAATAGTGCTTTATGAATACATAACATTATTGCGATGTAATTGGACTAAAACAATTACATTTTACCAAAATAAGCAAATCCTCGAATAGCATAATATTGAAAGTTATTTATATTGGTGTTTTTTTTTATTAAACTTCCTAATTTACAATAATTTTATTAAGTGCTAAAATTTGATCATAATAGTAAACAAAATATTATACATTTTCCATGTAACATAAATACATAGTTATGCGTACATTTGTACATCTAATTCATTTCATTCATACTTTTATTCATAGTCTACCAAATATATTAGACTAATATTTCCATGTTCATTATATCAATTAAATGTCTAAAAAGTCTTACCTAACATTTGTTTTTTTTTTTTTATTTTCATATTATTATAACATTTTTTTTTGCACATTTTAATTAATAAAAGTAAAATTACTATGACTATAATTATAATTATGAATGAATTTTGTGTAGCTGTGTGTGTGTGAGTGTTAATTTTAATTTCAATACATTTAAGTCTTTGTAAAAAAAAAAACTTCTGATTTTTTTGTTTGTTGTTTTAAAATATTTATAATAATTTGTCATATTTCATTTAGACCACATTGTGTTTTCAAATTTGGTTGCCATTTATTATATGTTTTTGTTAATAATTTGTAAAAAAATAAAAGTTTTTTTCTTTGTTTTATATTAATATTTGCGAAGGCAGTTACTATGGTGAACATAAAAATTATTTTGACAAAATTTTTAAAAACAAGTAAGAATATTATATTCAGCTTAACCGAATCTTTAATACCCATCATCGAAATATATTAAAGTACATATATATTAAAATGATAACTGTTTTTGTAGGTAGGGAAATTTAGAGGAAAACACTGCTATAATGACATCATAATTGGAATAAATGAAACGATTTTATTTAACATATTTCAGTTTTTCAAAATTTTGAAAATTTCATCATTTACCTCCATTAATTTTACGTTTGTGACATATTATATCACAAAATACGCCAAAATCACGGACTTCTGTGGGTAGTTGGGATTTTTTCCAATATTCCTCCTACTATCTAACAGTCAGTCTAAAATTTCATCTTTGTACGTTCTTCCCTTTCAGATTTAGGTCGAAATATGCCTAAAAAGGCGTATTTTTATGAGCGGATGAATAAATGGGTGGATCACGCCCATTAGTTTCCCGTTAATATATTATGACTTACCTTATGATTTGTGACATATTACGCACTAAAATGTTCCAAAATGACAGATTTTCAGTGGTTTTTGTTCCATAACATCCTTGCTTATAATTCTGCCAATTCTGCCCATTTTCAATATCAAACAAATCTTATATAAGAGAAATATATGAGTCGAATATCGTCTTCCTAGCTCAACCCGTTCGATCTCCATCATACTTTCAAGAGACCGACAGACAGACAGACAGACAGACAGACAGACAGACAGACATACAGACGGATATCGCTAGATCGACTTAGAATCTTACCAGGGCTCCGAATATATATATACGTATTGGGGTCTTAGACGAATATTTTAACATGTTAAAAACCGAATGATAGACCCAATATACCCCTCATCGTTTATTGTTGATGGAAACAAAAATAAGTAAGAGTGCTATAGTCAGGCTTATCCGATGTATCATTAATGATATACCAAGACGAACATGCTGATTTGCCCACTCAAAATCCAATTATGGAGATGTTTTTTATGATTTTATCAAGATATCTATACAACTTAGACTTTACCCAATGAAATGCTCATGTTGGGAGAACATTTGTAGGGTGGCTATAAAAATTAACTGATACGCATAATATTTGCAATTAAGCCTTTAAAATTTCCGTAAAGGAGTGAAGGAGTTAAAGTAATAATTAACCGATTTTATAACCGATATATTTATGAGTTTAAGCGTTAAATTTCTCATTTGTTTGGGTACTATTAGAAAAAAATGTATGAATTCAAATTGAATTTGCCCAATCAGTTACATTAATGTTTCCTTGGTTCCTATAGAACCAAAAAGCCTAAGAAGTCATAATCATAGAAGCCTAAGAAGTCACAATCATAGAATCAGAATGATATCATAATATTTGTTTTGGTTTCATTAATCGGTAATTGTTAAAAATGAGCATTCGATTCTGGTGCCAGTCAACAGGTTTCAGGCAGGATTTTTATAACACATTAACACAGCTAGTTGTTTGTTCTAAATCAAATATCCGATTCATTGATAGTATTTTTATCCGAAAACGATTCTACATAGCCCCGCCATTGACCTAACATGATTGCTGGCAGTCTTTAGCATTCTATGCCTACTTTACTGGGACGACCATAATATTAGTCAGGATGCCAGACAGCGGTGCCTTCTAACTTTTGCTAGCTCTGTAGCGAATGCCGGGAAATACTTAATCATAGATCTTTAGTAGTTATATGCTTCAGCCGTTCAAGTAAGGGAATCACTCTGGCCATTTCTAAGTAAATGGCAATATGAAGTTTCTCTTCTCTATGAAAGGCCAATAAAAAAATGTTAACATTCCAAACTTAATTAAAGTAGGCAGATATTTTACTGTTGTATGGGTTTAAAAACCCATTTTGGATATACATTAGTATAGGGAATGAGACCGATGGATTTAAATACCCATTTTATATATGACATTAGTATAGGGGATGGGTTTAAATACCCATTTGGGTATGACATTAGTATAGGGGATGGGACCGACCATGATCACAAATAATAATCGGCAACAAATTTTATAAAGATAACAACGTTATATAAAAATCAACTCAGGGAATTATTCGGAGTCTAACAGGTTGGGATCCGTTTGCTTTCTTTATGTAGCAAACATCTACGCTAACGCTCCAGCTCCACCTATTTGGTGTAGACTATAAAAAAAGAAACATTAAAATATTTATGACAACAAATTTGTGTTAACAAGTTTCATATGCAAGCATATATTTCAAATAATTTTGAGTATAAACAATTGCATAGAGAAAGCCAGAAAGAGAAAGAAATATAAGGAGAATATGCATAATCAAACAAAAATGTAGCATACTTTAGGGGCTATTTATTTTAATAAAAGTATAGTTGCAAATAAGGAAGAAAATATAAAAAAATATAATTTCAAATTTCTGTTTTAAATATTTAACAAAAAATCATAATGATTTAAATTTATTCCAGATAATTAAGTAATTAATAGTTTATACATTATTTGAGTTATCTTTTGTGTTTCATTATGATTCACTTTAATGATTTTTTTTCATTCGTTTTTTTTAATGAATCTTTTATAATATCTTATATAGCCAATCCTAACTAATTACTTTTAAAAAACTTTTCTCTTAGTTTCATGTTATTTTAAAATAAATGATAAAACATTCATTTTTGTTGAAATTGAAATTTAATGTTTTTGTTTTTTTTTCTTTTTTTTTATATACAGGTTTGTTATTTTTAAATGATATTTTTTTTTTTGTATTTTAGTTTTAGTTACTATACTGTATTGATTAAAAATGTAGATACTCGTAATTCGTAATTGAATGTAATTAAAGAAGCGTGCAACAAGTGAAAATTATTTGTGGATTTTTTTTCTTTTTTTGTTTAATAAAACATAAAATTATTTATCTCGTAATAAATGCTGTGTACATCTGTGAAGATAAAAATGAATTCGATATCGTATTTTTTTCTTCAAGATTTCTGTTTTTTCATTTGTACATCAAAAATCATTTAATTATTTAATAGTTTCGATCAACAAAATAAACTTATGCAATAAATTTATTTCAAATTTTCAAGAATTAAAACAAAAGTGGGTCAAAAATGTATGCATATTTATAAAAAAATTAGAAAGTAAATCATTAAAGAAAAATTATAAAAAAGAAATCAATTTGAAAGTGTTATTAAATAGTAAGTTTGCAAAATAAAAATATTTTCTAAAAAAATTTTCTTTGTTAAGAAAAATGGAATTTCACTTCTCCAATGAATATTTTTTAACATAGAACTGAACTAGAACTGAACTAGAAATGAATCAGAACTGAACTAGAACTGAACTAGAACTGAACTAGAACTAAACTAGAACTGAACTAAAATTGTAGTAAAACTCAGTTGCGCTTAATTAGAACTAAACTAAAATTTGTGTATAAAATGTTTTCTAGCCATTGTTTTGAATTTCTTTTTTGTTTAACAATATTAGATTCAATTAGCAAAATGTTGTTCTTTAAATAAAACCATTCTTTTTTTAACAAATTGACCAAAACAAAAACAAACATATAAATAAATTTAAATTAAATTGTAATTTGCTTACAATAAAGGAAAATGAATCATAATGCTTAAAATTGAATATTTTTGAGTAAAAATACTGCAAATGATGAGAATTAGTTGAGAATCGAACAAACATTTTATTTTTTGTTGAAAACAAGATAATTCTAATAACAACAACTGCTATTAATGACGTACATTTCAGAGTATGATATGAAAATTTATTTTTAAATATTTTCACTTTTTTTGTGTTAATAGCGAAAATTTTATTTTTTTATTTTTTTTTTTTTTTGGTATGTGTTTGTTGTTTTAGTAGTTTACATACCTGTTGGTTTATTTTTACCTTATTTTTAAATGCTTTTGCAAGAAAATTTGCTTTAAGATAATGAAATTTAAGGTTTTAATATTTAAAATGAAATATTATGAAAATTTATATAAAAAGGGGCAATGGGATAAATGTTAGAGCAAACACAAGTAAGAGTTGTTGGGGAGAAAACAAAGATGTTTAAAGATAAATGAAAAAAACCACTGAGCAAAAGATAGATTCTCTTTTTGTTTTAAAGTATCTTAAAGATTGTTGTTGTTGATTTTGAAAACAAACTGTTGATTGGTTTAAATGCGCTTGCGCCAGCCTAACAGCCTGAAAATGGCTACATAACGGGGAGTTAACTTAAACAACCATTGGATACATACAATATTAACAGATACATTCATGAGATACATTTATAATTATTGAGATATTTCATTGTTATGGTTTAGGGAGAGGGAAGAGTAAAAGATAAACTGAGAGTATGAGAGCAATAAAATGTGTAAGGGGAAATATTTCAATGTTCGAATTGTGTAAAGGAATGTGTCGGTGTGTAAGTGTGTGTGTGTATGTATAGACATTTGGGCAATAAGGGGCAATTGGATATATATATATTTTTTTTATAGATTTAGTTGGTGCATACTATAAGTTTGAAAATGTATCTTATAAGCTTTGGCCGGTTTCATTCATAAAAACCAATTGAGTACTCATCTCGTGCTTCAGTTGTGTTCGAACTAGCTAACGTGACGGTGTAACCAACTACTATATACAACAATCTCAATATATAGAATTATATTATTAAGAAAAATAAGAAGAAGAAGAAGAAATTTATATACTCTAACAAAATAACAAAGAAATTCAAATAAGACACTGTGTTAAAGATATGAAATTAGAAAAAAAATATAAAAAGATTTGAAAAATATTTAATAAAAAAGAAGAAAATACAAAAATAATAAAACAAAAAAGTGAACTTTAAAAATTAAGAGTATTTCTAAGATAAAGATAAAAGAAAAAGAAAAGCATTAACAAATTGAAAGTGAAAATTTAAGAAAAACAAATTGGATTATAAACAAAAATACAAAAATAAAAAAGAAAAAGATCTTTAAAGAAAGTGTTTGAAAAGTAACTTAAAGATATATAAAAGAAAAATTTACATCTAAAGGATTAATGTTAACACAGCTGCTCTAGGAAAACGGCAAACTTAAACAATAAAACCCTTAACTTAGTTCATTTTTATGAATGAAAGAAAAGCTCTCAGTTAAGCGAGAAAAAAAAAAAACAAATAATAATAATAAACTTTGTGACGTATTTTATTTTGTGCAAAAAATACAATAAATTTATAAATATAGAAAATTATATATACATATATTATATACATATATATTTTGCCTGATAATATACATACATATGTTTACATATACTTTTTATCGATTTATTTAAATGTGTGTTTGCTCTTACGTCTTTGCTTAAAAACTTAAAAACAGAAAAGAAAGCGATTAAAAAAATACTTTGGAAAAACTGCAAAAACAAATTTAAAAAAAAAAAAAAATTTTAAAAAATTTTCTAAAAAACAAACAAAATCTTGAATTATATTTAAGTGTTTATAAAACAAAATTTATATAATTTAACAAAAGAATTGAAAATTTTAAATAAAATTAAGAAAAAAAAAAAACGGAAAATCCATAAACAATTTAAATGTTTGTGCTATTACAAAGTGTTAACCTACGTTCAGAAATCGCATTTTAAAATTGTGATTTCTTTGAAAAGTTTGAAAATTATTTTTCAAATTTTTGCTGTTTTAACTTCTGCACGTGCCAATTATATCCAGGTGGGTGTTAAGAAACATTTAAATGTTTATAATCATAAACAAACAAAAACAATACACAAACTTACAACAATTAGTAAACAAAATTGCAACAATTTTAATTTAGTTAAACAGAAAATAAAGAAAATTGAAAAAAGAAAAAGAAAAATTTGTAATTATGGTTTAAAAGGGACACTTTTCTTATTTCAGCAACAAGTTGCCAGCAACAAATGTTCTTAATCTAAATAGTAACTTGTTGCTCTCGAAGAACCTTTAAACATTTTGAGAGATCAATTTTTTTTATGACAAAATTTATAAAATTTGCTAAAAATATGAAAGTTTAACTTTGAAAGTGTTTTAAAGCTTAGTAATTAAAGTTTTATGGCTTAAATGTAAACCCCAGCGAAAGCCTTTGTAAGTTAAAGTATATACTTATGAATTTCCCATACAATTTAGTCATGTCCATCCGTTCGTTTTGCTAATATTTGAAAAAGAGCTTTTAGAAAATGTTTTGCTTAGAAATTTGGAACCTAATAAGAAAATATATATAAATTAAAATGTCGGCATATATACAGTTACATTTCCTGAACAATTTACCAATGTCCTTCTGTCCGTCCCTGGTTTTCACTTTTCCACTAATTGTTTATAAAGTTCAATAAATCTTTTACAATTTTCGAAATATTTTTGAAAAATTTACCCCAACTTGATGAAAAATTTATTTCAAAATAAAAGTTTTATGGCTGAATTGTTGAAAAGCTTTATTGTGATAGAATTTTTTTTTTTTTTTTTTTTTTTTAAATTTTGTATATTTTGTTTATTTTAAAACAATAGTAAGATTATTGAACATTTTAAAGCGAATTTAGTTTATTCTATATCAAGCTTTTAAAAGTTTTAAAAATTGACTTTAGATTTTAAAATTTCAAACATTTTATATGAATTCAGCTTAAAAGTTCTGCAGTAAAATCTTTCTCACAAAAGCAAAATAAATAAATTTGTATGTAGCATAAGTTTGCATTTGAAATTAATGCAGTTTAGAAGGGCTTTAAAGCTTTATTCAAAGGATTAAGATTTGAAGTAGTTTATTTTTATAAGTTTTAAAGAAATTAATTTAAAATCCAAATCATAATATCGACTTGCATAATTAGAGCTATAGAGTTTAAAAGCTCTTTAACTTCTTCTTTTAAATTAAATAAAAATTTTGATAAAAGTTCAAAACTTTAAATGAGCTTTAAGGCTTAGGTTCTTTTCTGTAAATATTTTTGTTTAAAAACTGCTCTTTGGCAATAAAGGTTGATAAATATACAAATTTTTTAAAAGAAACAAAATACATTAGCAACGGATATGAATGAGAAATTCAAATAAGAACTTAACGTTTATTTCATATTTAAAAGTTTAGCTTTTATAAAATTTAAACAAAAAACGTTACGTTACAGAAAAACCATAAAATAACTAACGATCATTAGTTGCAATGAATAAATTTTTTTTTTAAATATTTTATTAATTGTGAACAAATTTTTGTTAAGTTAGTCAAAGCTTTTAAGTACTCAGAAATTAAGGATATTAATGAAATATAGAAAAACATGAAAAATATAATAAACTTTAAAGCCTTTGCTAAATGAATGTGTAATAACAAAAAACCACAAAACATAACAAAGTTAAAAGCTCAGTTACCATTAACTAATGTTAAAAAAGTTAGCTTTTAAGCTTCTATTAACTAAATGATAAATTAAAAGTTTGCTAAAAAGCTGCAAGCTGGTAAAGCACAAAAGTTTGCTAAAAAGCTGCAAACTTGTAAAGCATAAAATGTATGTTTTAAAGCTCATTTAACATAAAACTTTGAAAATTTTATTTAGCAGTAATTCATTATTAAAGTTATATTATTTAATACAATTTTTCAAAAGGTTTCTTAAAAATTTAAAACTTTGATAACAAAAAAAGCTTTTAAGGACTCATGGAAATATGTTTAAGTAAGAAAAATTTTAAGAAAATAAAAAAAAAAATATGAGCTACGTTTAGTGTTTTCACGCTTAAATTGTCATTACTAAATAGATTTTATTGTTTCAATTATCTCAACGCTAAAACCAACACCTTTACCAAAGGTGTTAAACCCCAACCAAAAAAGAAGAAAAAACAAAACGCATAATGCACCAAATAAAATAAAAGCCTTTTGAAAACAAAAAACCACTAATAGTTTCAAATTTTTTAAATAAATATAAAAAAAGCGGCTACTTCATACAGTTCATCATTTTTAAACAAGAAAAGAAGGAAAAAACTAAATACAAAGAAAATTATTTAATCTCTCAGACGTGTAATTAAAAAAATAAATATTAGAAAAACACAAGAACAAAAACAAAAAAAAAATGAATTTATATGAAAATATTAACACAAGTTTGTATATAAAATAAATTAAAAGATCATGAGCTGAATACACAAATCTAACAGTAGCAAACATCTTGGTAGTCACACTACTGTTATACCCTACATTTATAGTGATAGTTTGTCATTACGTTTGTAATTTCTACAGTTTTTCATCTGAGACCTTATAGAGTATATATATTCTGAATCGTTGGTACAAAGGACAAATGGAAATTTACATGTCCTTCTGTCTGTCCATTGATTGATAGGTCGTTTATAAAGGACCTCGATCATTAAGTTATACAATATATATATATATATATCAAATCATTCCTTAGGGTCGTGAGAATTTCATTATTTAAATTCGTTAGAATCCGTTTATAAATAACCAAGATATCCTGAAAAAAGCCTTATTTTTAAAATTTTCGACTATTTCTATATATTCTACGACCTAGTCTAGTCTCCATAAATCGGTAGTATGATTTTTTCCCAATTTTAATTTTTTTGAATTTTTCAAATCGGTTAATAAATAGCTGAGTTATTGCCAAAATACAACTATTAAATTTTATTTATAATTGTTGTTGTTTTACTAATAAAACGCACACAAACACACACCACATTATCCCAAATCTTTGATTTCGTTTTGTGCAGCCGTGTTAAAAGCTAGCAACTGCATTGTTTCACTGAAATTTTGATTGATTTTTGTAGGATTTTCGGGTGCAACATTTTAACGGATTCCATCATCTGGAAGGTGGAAAGGAATAGCCTTTTTTTCAGAAGGATTTTTTTTTTTTTGTGTTAGCCAACTTTAGTGAAGGGTATATAAGATTCGTTATAGTTCTATTTGTTAATTTACATTTTATTACTTTGGCCACATTCTCTTGTAATAAAATAAATCATATTTTTTTTTCTCTCAAACCAACACAACGTTAAAAAAAAATCTTAAGAGAAAAAAAAAACAGAAAAGAATTAGCTAATAATCATTTTAATTTAGGATGATATTACAACAAGAATAGCAAAAAAGAATTAGAAAAAAAAACACAGAATGCAGATCCTCTAAAGCCTTAAAGTTAGATGTTATAAGAGTATTTAGAACAGACAGACGGACGGACAGATGCATGGACAGACGTTTATTAAAGCTATAATGTATATTGCGACCACATTAGTCAGTCACACCCCACTTAGGCGTAAAATATTTTGTTTTCTTGGCGACATTATTTTCATAAAAAAGAAACAAGGAAAAAGCTTTAGCACTTGTAGTATTAACAATTCAGACAATAACAGATTATTAATGTTGTTTTTTTTTCTTCTTCATTTTTTATGAACATAAAAAACAATCTCTTCAAAAAAAAAAAAACTTGTCAAATTAACAAACGAAAAACAAAAATTCTAAAAATACTTTAAAACAAAAAGCCGTCGGTAATTTTTCATAATTAAAAAAATAGGATTTTCTAAAGTAAACATAAACATTCAAACTAATTAGTTGACTTAAGTTTCTAAATAAAATTCCAAAAAAAAAAAAAATATCTTTCAGATAAAAATTTATAAAATTTCATTTGAACAAAAACTAGAAATTTAAGTAGAAATAATTGTATTGCCTAAGGATTTTACGAAAGCCTTAGTTTAGTACACAAAATATAACAAAAACTTAAAGCTTTTTTATTCATTAAATCATACCTTTAATCAAGTAAACGTAATCATATCTAAAAGCTTTGCTTAAAAAACTTTTCGTAAATTTACAAAACAACTAAAGTTCAGAACTAAAAATTTGTTAAGATTTCAATGAAGCTGTTCAAAGCAACTTAAAAGCTTTGTTCCCAATTTCGTTTTTTTTTTTTTAAGTTTGCAAAAACTTAATTCAAAAACTTTTAAATTTAAAGAGAGTTGTTAGAATTTTAACAACAACTAAAAATTTACGTTAATAATAACAAAGCACAAAGCTTTTCTACTAATTAGTTCAAAGATTTAGCAAAACCAACGAAAGCTTTGTTATATTGTTAATAAAATTTATACAATTTTAATTAAAAACTAAAAAAAATTTCAGGAAATTCTTTAAGATTTTAATAAAGTTTTAGTTGTTTTAAGAAAATATTAATAAAGCTTAAAGTTTTTTCTACTAAATTTATTTAAACTTTTATCTAAATAAAAGAAAGCTTTATTAAGATTCTTTTAAATTTAATAATTTTAAATAAACAACTAAAAATTTAAGGAATTTTTTTAAGATTTCCATAAAGTTTTAGTTGTTTCTACAAAATTTTTATGCAACATAAAGCTTTTTACAGAAAGCTTTCTAAAGCTATGCGTAAAAGCTTTTAAATTTAAAGCTTTTTTTAGCAACTTGTGCTAAGTTTACAAAATGTAAACAAATATTTTGAGCTTTCAGCTAAAATACAAATAAAAATCTCTAAAATTGCAACTTTTGGCTTTAAGCTTTAATTAGGAACTTTTCTCCTCTTATGAAACGTAATATACGTAATAAACATAGAAATTTTATAAATTTTGCTATAAGCTAAAAAAAAATTAAAGCTTTTTTTTATTTAGTAAAGCTTTCAAGTTCTAAATTTAAGTTTTTTTTGGCAAAAGCTCTTAAAGCTTTTTTTATTACATACAAATTACTTTAAATTTATTTACTTTTTTCTTATTTTAAACGAAATTTAGCAAAAATTCATTCTACACTAAAGTTCAAATTAATTTCAATTTATTTTTTTGACAATTACTTTGAAATTTACAATTTTAACTTAATTTTTTTAATAAAAAAAAATCATAATTTTCATATTTACTAAAAAAAACGAGAGGAGAAAAAAAAAAAGATCAAAAAGCTTAAAAATAAATGTCACACATTTTTATTTTCAAAAACTGACATTTTATTTTAATGTTTGTTGTATTGAAGTGATTGTTCGTGGTAGTTGTCATTATTGGTGTTGATGTTGTTGTTGTCATGAAACGGTGTGACGTTTCATATTCATAGCCACCATTTAACATTTATGACCTGCTGAGTGACTGATTGTCTTTAGTTGTTGGTCGTAAGTGTTGCTCTGTTCTTTGACAATTTATATGTCCGTCCGTCCGTCCGTTTGTCTGTCTGCCTATCTCTCTGTCCGTTTGTCTATCTGTTCAACGTCTTAAGATTATTATGGTTGTTGTTTTTTGGGTATTTTGTTTTTATTAAAGAAAAATTCAATTTCATAAATATTCAAATACTTATGTCTAAGGTTCCGGTTTTTTTAATTTTTTTTTTTTTTGACAGGTGAGGTGAGGAAATGGGTTATGTAATAAAGCAGAAATATTTGAAAATATCATGATTTGATTAGAATTTGTGTAACTTTGCTTTAAGATTAAACAAATTTTGTATATAATTATTTTCCAATCCGTAAAAGATAATTTAAACTCAGCTTAATGCAAAAAGCTTTAAATAAAGCTTTACTTTTTAACTAAAACTTTGGGCAATTAGGATTATTTTCATAAAATTTGTCTTATTTGTTTAGTTTCTAGACCTTAGTAGTCAGATGTTTGATAGTAAATTCTAAAGATTTAATGAAAGCTTTTCTCTATTCATATGTGTTTAGTTTCTAGATCTTAGTAACCAGATGCTTAATACTAAATTCCAAAGCTTTAATACAAGCTTTTCTCTTTTACTAAAACTTTGTACAATTAGAATTATTTACATAAAATTTGTCTTATTTTTTTTTAGTTTCTAATCCTTACTAGCCAGATGTTTAATACTAACTTTAAAAGCTTTAATGAAAGCTTTTCCTTTTTAGTAAAATTTTGTGCAATTGGGATTAATTTTTCTAACTTTGTTTTATTTTTTTAGTTTTTAGCTATTAGTAGCCAGTTGTTTAATACTAACTTTCAAAGCTTTAATAAAAGCTTTTCTTTTTTACTATAGCTTTGTGCATTTGTTATTATTTTTATGAAATTTGTCTTATTTCTTTTAGCTTCTAGCTATTAGTATCCAGATGTTTAATATTAACTTTCAAAGCTTTAATAAAAGCTTTTTTCCTTTTGTAAAACTTTGAGCAATTATTTTCCTTAAATTTCTCTTATTTTTTTAGTTTCCAGATCTTAGACGTTAAATGTTTCATACTAACTTCCAATTAATAGGAAAAAGTTTTCTATACTTAACTGATAGTTAACTTCTAGTTATTATTTTTAACTTCTAGTTATTATTTTGTTGAATATAGTTGAATTATAACGCTCTCCAGACATTTTAAGTAACTTAAATTTTAATTTAAGATTTGTAATTTTTATAGCTTTCAGCAAGCTTGAGTAAATCTTACACTTTGATATTTAGGGTTTAACTTTTAGTTATTATTTCGTTGAAATTTGGCTATAAAAGCTTTTTTGTTTGTTAAATTTTCAACTATTTAAAATTAAAGCAAGTTTAAGGCAAAGTCAAAGCTTTACTCTTAACTAACTAAGATCTTCAATGAACTTTGTAAAGCTTGGTATAACTTTGTTGCTCTTTAGTAAAAAAACAGAAAGCTTTTAGTAGAAATCATAATAAGTTTTTGAATTTTTATAACTTTTACTTTAAATTTAATGGATTGACGTCTGTTGAACTTGAAAATTTCAAAAATTTTCTGGAAAAATTTATAGCTTTTTGGCTGACTTTTGGTCTCAGAATATATTATTAATAAAATTTTTATTAAGCGCGAACATTTTGTTATCTTTCAAATTTATATTTCCTCAATGATTAAACTAATAAAAAAAATGTCTTTAATGAGTGAAATATTATTTCAAATATTTGGCTAATTAATGATCATTAAGAAAAACAATAAGAAAATTTAGAAATTTATCAAAAAAATCTCTATACAAATTCTAAGTAAAAATCTTTTAAGCAACATTTAATTGAAGCAATTAAATTTTGTGATATTTGAAAAGCTTTTGCCGTAATTGTTGTAAACATTATGTTGTGTTAAGTTAATTATGTTAATTGGTTATACAATAAAGCTTTTCAAGTTTAGAAATTTATTTCTATTTATTAAAAATTTTAAAGCTCTTTTTTTGTATTTTGATTAATTTAACAAATATTTGTTTGTTTTTAGTCATTAATATAATTGATTTAAGAACTTATTTATTTGGCAAACATTTGTTTTTTGTTTTTTTCTCCTAAGCACCTTAAATATAGGAAATTGTTTTTATTTTACTAATAATTTATTATAAATGACCAATATATTTTTTTTATATTTTCTTTGTTGTTATTTTTAAGAAAAAAAAAAAGAAAGAAAGAAAAATAAGTTGTCTTAATTTAAAGAAAAAAGATATATTTATTTATAAATTAAGAAATGATGAAGGTCATTTTGTGTCAAAATAAAAAAAAGATCATTTATAAAATATTTAAAACAAAAACAACCAATCAACATATAGATATTTTAAAGAAATAGAATTTAAATTAACTGAAAAATAAAGCAAAAAAAACACGTCACATAACTTTTTAATCATTATTAAAATAAGCAAGTAAGAACGCTATATACGGCTATGAGGCGAATCTTAAATACCCTTCATTTAAGTCCTCCAAAAATATCATATTCCCTTAACCGTTCCAGATGCTCGATTTCGTTAAATTGTTGCACCAAAAAATCCTCTAAAAATCCATAACATTTTCAGTGCAAGAATGAAGTCTCTAGCTTTTATAATGGCTTCACAAATTCAAATCAAAGATTTGGGATAATGTTGTGTGTTTGTTTGTGTGCGTTTTTATAAGCAAAACAAAAACAACAATTAGCAAATGAAATTGAATGGTTTTTGTACAATAACTCGACTATTTACTAAACGATTTGAAAAATTCAAAAAATCAAAATTAGGAAAAAATTCATGCTACCGATTTATAGAGGGTTCAAATTTGTAGAACATGTAGAAATAGTCAAAACATTTTAAAATATTTGAAAATAAAGGTTTTTTCACATCCCCAAGAATATCTTCGTCATTTATAAGCTGAATCTGCCGAATTTAAATAGCAAAATTCTAGCGTCCCTAAGAAATAATTTGATATACATATTGCATAACTTAATGATAGGGGGCCTACATAAATGACATACCAACCTACGTACGGACGGATGGACATGCTTATTTCCATATTTTTTAACCCGCGATTCAGAATTAATATACTTTAAAGGATCTTAGATGAAAGTGGTAGAAATGACAAATGGAATGACAAGTTTCTATATACCCTATCGCTATAAGTGTAGGGTATAAAAGCAACAACAACAACAACCACAAAATGCTATAAATATATAAAATTTAAAATGTTAAATATAACAATTAAGAAATTTTATATGTTAAACATTTAAGTTTAAATATAAACAAAACAACAGCAACAACAACAACAAAAATAAGTTTAACAAATTTTACGTTATATTAATTACGAATTCTTTAAAACAAACAATTATTTATCATTACCAACAACACACATTATCTAGCGTAAATTTAAATAATTTTATGTTAATTATATAATTTATAGTTTTAACAGTTTTAATTAGCTTTATGGCAATTTCTCTTAATAACTGTAAAATACTAATAAATTATATTTTTAATAAATTCTTTATATTTCCCCTAATCCCTTTTAAATAAATATTAGTTTTTTTAATAATAATAAAGCAAAAATAAAAAAGATTTATATACATTTTTACTTAACAGTCTAAGACAAATTGCATAAATCCCTTCAAAATATTAGACATTTTATATTTATAAACTTTATTTTTTTTCTTACTTTACGCCTTAAACATTTTAATAATTTTTTTTTCTTAAATAAACAATAATAATGGCCAACTTACTATTGGAGCCATTAAGTAGACAATCTACATTTTGAAATCGTTTTTTTATTCTCTTTTACAATACAAATAAATAAAATAAAATAAAAATTTTAATGTTTATTTAATAATATCTTAAGAAGCTAGACGCGCAAAGGAGCTTTAGCATAATAAAATTGTGGCGAACTTAGATCGCCAAACACTTGTAATGAACAATTTTTTATTATTTATTAAAATTTTTGCACTGGTTATTTATGATTTATAGACAAAAATATTGTTAACTTTGAAAGTTTCTAAATAATTTCATTTTATCAATAATAGAGAAACTTGTTTTATTATAGAAAACAAAAAATGTTTTCTGTTAAAAGAGTACTTCAGTTCTAACTGAATTCTAGTTCAGCTTTAGTTTGGCTCGAGTTCAATCCCAG
>JACGTJ010000900.1:4288-24295 GCA_014858695.1 Chrysomya rufifacies | reverse complement strand
ATATAATATAATATATATATAATATATATATAAATTTATTAAAATGTTCATGGAGAAATTATTCGTATATAATTTGAATCCACAATATATTTATAAACCATGTTTGATGCTGCGTCATGAATTAGGGGTGATTTTCTTATGAAGCCCATTCTATTGAAAATAAACCACAATGGATCCAAACAAATATATCCAGATTATTGATACATTTTTTAAACAAAAAAATATATTAAATTTTCTTCATGCAACAAAACAATATGAATGAGTATCAGTAGACTGATATCGACAAATTTTAAAGGTCAGAAGTGATAAATTTATGAAATGGGTGGATTATTGAAACTAATAAGCCGCTTAAATACGGCTTTAAAAAAAATTCTCAAAATCCTTGTAAAGATTTTATGAAACTTTTAAATATATTTTACACTTTATTATTAAGATTAAAAAAATAGAATTTTGTTGTACATAAATTATAAGCTCATCAATGTATCACTTAACACAGAATGATGTTCGTTGTCTGAAATATTTTACAATATGAAATAAAAAAGTTGGATTTTATTATATAATAATTACGCAGATGTGTAGTTTAAAAGTACAACTGTACTCTGCTGGGTATAGCAATTTTTTCCAACATCGTGGCATTTGAAGGACATTTGTAAATTATATATAATTTTACTTTCTTGATTATTAATCCCATTAATAATGACATTGTAAGCCTAAGATATTCATTGCTTAATTGATGTTAATAGTAAACATTTTGATTTGCCTATTTACTACTCTTTAATATTGCAATTTCAGGACAAATTCAATTACAATTTTCATTTTTGGTTAATGTTATGTCTTATTTTTCACTTCTTTTTTATATATATTTTGTCTATATCCTAATTAATAACAAATTCAAATTATTGACTTTATAACATTGAATATTTTTTATTAAAATTGTTTAAATTATATTAATTCTACTAACGGAATGTAATAAATAATGACGTAGTCTATAAGTGTAAGGGTACGCCGTTTTTATTCATGTGGGAAGGTGTACATTTAAAGCAGAAGCGGTAAAAAATAACTTTTTTTAAAGGAAATTAACATAAACTTATCTTTTAAGTATAAGGAAAATCGGAAATATCACCCTCATTGCACAAAAGTTTTAAATATAAAATCAAGTTTTCCTCGACAAAAAGCATATATCTTGAAATCTGGAAACTTATCCAAAATAAAATGTTTATTAATTTCCGGAGAGAATATACCGAAAAAATTTAAAAACGGGAAGCCCAGTTAACATATGTGAATCATTTTCAACAATTTATAACCCCTCTATGTCATACTATTAAAAAAGGACAGTATATTACTTTAAATTCATTTGATACTTATGAGCATACCCATTGTAGATTTAGGTTAATAACTACAAAAGGAAGGGAAGCCTTGCGTAACACTGGATATGATGTTATATCAATAGGTAAACCAACATATGTGCAAGCAGATCAAAATTCAAATTTTAACATTAAAGAGGTGTTCGATATGAATTTTTATCACATTCCAATTTATCTAACTTTATATAATCTCTAATTAAGAATCTGGAACAAGAATTAATACATAGATATACAGATTTGACATATTATAGAAATTATATAAGAAATACTCAGTGCAAAGTAATTCTGCGTAAGATTTGGATGAGCAAGTAAAACAATTTACACTGTTAATTTAACAAGCTGATTGTAAAAGTATACCCAAATATAAACATGCCTTATCCATAATATATTAGGCATCACAAGTAAAAGAAGATTACGAATTTTAATAAATAATTTACTTATTTAAATTCGTTGGGGAAAGTAAATAAGATTCTTAAAAGATGAATAATACAGATATCAGCACTAAGAAAGATAATGGATGTTGTGCTAAATCTAGTTAGAGGTAGATGTTTTACTAAATTTCTCGATAACGTTTTTACAATTTATCAAATATTAAAGATATTGAATCGATTACAAACAATAACATTTAATGAAGTGTAACAGTTATTGAAGTGTAATAAAAAACATTTTACGGTGTAAGGCAAATTCACTGTTAGAAAATTAGTATTGTCCCATAGATTTAAAAAAAAATATAATATCGAATTAATTGAAGATGATAATGTCTTCTGCAAAAGATGTACAAAATTGCATTAAGTCAAATAGAAAATTGGACTTCTCTATAGTGTATACAATTAAACTTCTAATCTATATAATACCAAACTCTACTGGAATGAACATGTTTAAAAGAAACAAGATGAACTAGAAATAATATAATAAGAATTGGCAACTCAAATCAAAACACATTTTGAAACCAAGTGGATATATGGAATTCAGATATCTAAATTATAAAACGGTTTCTGAATATACTTTTAAAAAACTTTCATTAATGTGCAGTGGTATGTTAGAAATAGTGATATTCATCGATATCTTGGAATAAATACGGAAGAAATAAAAAAATTCTGAAAAACATGTTAGAAAACTTCACTTTCATACCAATAAAGAAGTACTTGAATTGTTAAGAATTACTCGTATTGTAAGAAAACTTTAAAGATATAAACTTCACGACCTAATTTCTTATTCAGCTGTAGTTTATAAATATTTTAATTTTTTTATACTCAAGTTAAATTAAAACTTCTATTTAATTAATTTTGATTAGTGTAATAGTATATTAAAATTGTATTGCTTCAATTTATACGAAAAAAAACCCTTTTTAATTTAATTTTAATGAGACATATAAGAAAAAATTATAAGTATATTAATAAACACAATAAAAAGTAAAAATACGCAGATATTTGGGAGTGTTTTCAATAGCGATGTGTTGACAAAAACAACAAACTCTACCTTATAGAATAGTACTAGCAATTTTTTTTGAGGAATTTTGAATAAATATACTTTTAACCATGAAAGGCTACACTTCATTTAAGATTTTCTTATAATAAAAGTATTTGTGATGGCTTTCACCCCGTCCAATATGACCATTATTTCCAAGACGCAATGCACTCCTTTTTACAGGCCCCTGAAAAATCCGGTTTTCTAGCATCAATTATTATTCCATGTATTTTTTAAAACGGTGAAAAACGGGAATAATTCAACCAAAAAATAAATAGGTTTGTTCAATGGGGTCACATAAAGTATGTACATATGTAAATTTAGCTATATCAAACAACTTTTTTTTTTAAATTTTAGCGTTCTCCGTAGAATTCATTATATATTTCCATTTCATTTTCCAAATTTATATTAATGTCTTATTTATCTTTTATATAGGCTTATGCTGCTGGTTGTAATATCGTTATATTAGCGAGTACTTTCGAGCGCGTTCAAATAATACCAGGTGCCAGACATGGATATGTTAAAATTTCAGCATTGGATTGCAGTACTGATACAGGAAAAATTGCTGCTGCCTATGAAAACAAAGTTTATATATTTGAACCAACACCAGTATTACAAACAGATAAACAGTATACACATTTTTTGGATTACAGGTATTTATAATTCGGAAATATGATCGATGTTTACAGTGATTCTTTTTAAACAACACTACAATCGGTATTGAAATACAGTGCACTTGCGAAAATATGTAAATGTAAAATAGGTGTAGCAAAAATATTAAAATTTCCACACATATTACATAGCATACAATGCCGTTGACATGTTTATTCAACCTATCCCTACAAAATGTTTATAAAATTTCAGTACAAAAAATTAACTGAGTACACTGTAGTGTTAATAGGGCAACTACCACAACAACCCAAGTTTGGAATGTTAATTGAAAAAATTTCGTTTTATTTGATTTTTAATTTTTTTTTATATTTAACTGTAGCCAGGGTATGTTATTTGAAGTTTTCTGGAAACCAAATTTGCGAAAAAAAAGAGTACAAATTTTGGTATATTTTACAAACATAAATGTATTTTACAATTTCTACTTTTTTTCTTTTTGTAATTAAAACAAAATATAAGGCATATTACGAAATTAATCTCTTTCATATATTTTATAAACTATTGTAAACAAATATAACACTAATTTTAAGTAGACGGTTACTGACAACATTCTTATTGCAACTGTTGTAAACAAATTGTTTCATAAATAATGTCTATTAATCTAATCAAAAATATTAAATTATTCATTTATGTAATACAGAATTTTTAAATAAATTTAGATTATATTTTTTTTTAATTTTAATTGTTTTGTTTTTTGTAGATGGGTTCAAACTGGATCTTTTGTTAGTCATTCTCATGTTATTACATTATCCTGGAATTTGGAAGGTACACGTCTTTTAACCGGCGGTTCGACAATTCAGCTTTGGAAAGAAAAATCTAATGATTATACGGACGATGATGCAAGTGGTAAGTTCAAATTTTTTTTATCAATATAGTTATAATATACCACGCAACCATAGCGTCCCATAGTGGCACCAAAACCATTTATTTTTTAATAATTCTGTAACGTTTGAACCATAGAGAATATTTTATTCAAATTGCAATAATGTTTTATATTATTTGAAGAACTCCATTCTTGGGAGTTGCTTAATTAATTTTTATAATATATAATCTTAATTATTAACCAAATGGAGCGATATTCTCCAATATCATTAATTCTTCTATGGATGTGTTCGCCGTTAGTTAAATGTTCCTTTGTATTTATTATGAAAAATGTAATTGAGTATTTTTTTATAATTTTGGTGACAGAAATTAATTAAATTTAACTATCAGATGTTGTAAAAATGAGGGAAATTTAATTATAATCATAATAATATATTACAATTCTGGTTATACATTTAAAGTTAAACTAGAATTGAACTGAACTAGAACTCAGCTAGAAATGAACTAGAACTAAACTGAACCTAGTACCGAACTAGAACTGAACTAAAAATGAACCCAAAAGTGCATAATGAAGGTCAGATCTTGTAAGAACCCTTGGCCTAAAGTAACAAAAACCCATATGAACTATACACAACTATGAATTTGACTATAGTCGTTTTTAGTTGCTTTGAAATGGTTATTATATATTTTTTTTATTTAATTGCGTAATTAACATAGCAACATTGAAAGTTCTTGTAGAATATCTAAAATGTTTTCTTTTAATTTAAAAATTCTTTTCAATTATATTTTCAGGTGTTAAATTTGTTATTGGAGGCGATAGAGATAATAAAACTCCAACTAATGAATCCGCAGAAAACTCTACAGTATGGGAAAATATATGGTCTTGTCAAACTGCTATTCCTATATACCATATGGCATTTAGTCCAGACGGTACATTATTTGCAACATGTGGACGTAATGACCGTCTTGTCAAAATTTGGTATGAAAATAAACAAAGTAAGTAAAATGTAATAGAAATTTAATAAAAACTAAGTTATTTTGTATTGAAAATTTAATTATTATAATGCACTATGTTATACTAATATAGTAAAAGTAATTGAAAATACATAGATATACTTTGTAGTTAATTAAATTTCAACCCCGAAAGTCATGACTATCTTACATCAGTTTATGTTTATCTTAGTTGTTATATAGTCGACTTAGTCGAATCTTTGATATCCACCATAAACAGCGTTTTTGTACCATAGAAAAAATGTGGACAGAATCCACGCCCATTTTCTATTTGTACAAAATCGAATATAGTAGTTAGATATAAGAAATAATAAACAAATTCCATATATTTTAATAAGACTTAATATGGGAGATGGGGAAGAAATGTTTCATTTTAATGGTATGTTATGTAATAACATGTTCGGCATTGGGCTATTTTTATGTGTTATTTTGTCAATAACATCCTTATTTATATAGACGTCCTTTCCCCAATTTCACTAAAACACACACAGTTAAATACGTCTAAATTGTTCGAATGAACTGGAGTTTAAATACTAACTTATATTGGCGGAATTGGATTTTGGACGATTATTTGAACATGTTTCTGTTTGTAACATGTTCAAATACAAGACAAACCCAATGTACTTATGGTGGGTATAAAAAAAATAAATATAATTTACATTAAAAGTATCTATAATATTTTTAAGCCATATCTTCTTTTTTCTTAAAACTATTATTAATAATTATAATGTAAATTGTAATTCATTTGTTATATTCACCATCAAAAAATCATAAAGGTATATTAGATTGGGTATACGAAAACCAAAAGATAACTTTGCACCTATTTTTTACACGTGATTTTAATAAATTTTTATTGCTTCGTTTTTAATGTTGTTTTGTTCGATTCATAAGATGTCAGGGATATCATGTTCATGTTTTTTATGAGCTTCTCAAGAAAGATTTGCAATCAGATTGTTTTATTCCTCATTGTCATTTATAAATATAATAGAATTTTAAATTTAATAAATTAAATTATAAGTTGTTTTAATACTGTAAATAATAAATTTTTATGAATTCATTTTAGTATTATTTCCTTCAAAGAGTACATCGAAAACTACTACTAAAGACGACGACAAAGAATTAAATTTTACATATGTCTATATAGCACATCCTCGTGCTGTAACCAATATTATATGGCGAAAAACTAGTAAATATATGCCAAAAGGATCCGTATCCAACATGATTGTTACATCATGTCTTGATAATATTTGCCGCATATGGATTGAAACAGTTTTGCCGGATGATGGATTAATAAATATGACACAGTTTGATCCTTTAGCATCGCAAAATCCAAAATTTCGAACTCATAGACATAAACATAGATTTATGCAAAGGCTAAAACACATGAAAACATGCTTCCATATACGTCGTCATGCTAAAAATGGTGCCAACATTGGTGCTTCCACCTTAAATATGGTGGCTAATAGTTATCCTGGGCCGATACCATCACTTCCGTCATCTTGCAGTGTACATGATTTTCATTCTTACGGATTTCATGGAACTGGTATATCCCAAGGGGTTCATTTTCATTTAGCTGCATCAATAAATGCTGAAACAGACATACCTTTAGTTCCGTCAATGCATTCCAATAGTTCAGATCCTTCGACTCAAAATAACTTTATTCTTCATTGGTTAAATAACAAGGAAATGGATTTTACACTTCAAGCTGAAGCTATACTTCAAGAACTAACTAAAAAAGTAATTGATGAAGAAAATAACACAGGAACGGGAAATTCAGATGTAATGGACAATTGCTCCAATGGAGGTACGCAGAAAAAGAAATATATACGCAACGGATCAAAATCAGTATCCGTAGATGATAACAGTGCTGCTTGCGAAGAGAGTAAAGCGTCAAATCTCCAAAACGTAAACTCGATGTCAAATACGACATCATTGAATTCTTTAAATAACGATAATAATTCAATAGTAAATCAGTTAACTGATTCTTTGGATATAAAAATTGACTGTTTGTTACGAGATTGGCATCAAAGTCCTGACTTGTTATTTGCAATTCATCCAGTTGACGGAAGCTACTTAATTTGGGTTGTAGAATGGCTAGACGATTATTATCCCGGCTCTTTTCGGCAAGCTCAAGTATCATTTTCGACAAGGATTCCTAATGCATTTCCCCTTGGTGACTCAATGTCTATGTCAACTATGGTTAGTTTATATAACACCGGGACACATCCTTTAGTTTTTCGGGAAATTGCAAATAATGTTAAAAGTAAGGATAACGATATATCAGAGGAAGAAGAAATAGAGAAACTCGAAAATGAAGAAAACGATGGGGATGATGATTCCATTCAAAATTCCAAAGGCAGCGATATAAACGAGCCTTCGGACGATAAAAGTAAAGATTCCCAAGCAGGAAACATTTCAACAGATATTTCACCTTTGGTATCAATGGTTACTAAACATTCAAATGGTACCTTAAATTTGTGGCAACTTTCTTTTGCATATAAAACAAAATTCACTCAAGTTTTGAGTATTGGACATGTGAGTCGTGTCTCTGGTCACAGATTTCGTGTAAATGATATCAATTGTCATCCAGTATTACCACTTTTAGTGTCGACATCCCATCATAATTTGCCAGAATTTGAAAATAAATCTGCTACAAGTGGTGGTTCAAATTTCGATACAAATGCTATAAATGATGCCGATCAGGTATTTACTACATCAGGATTTTGTTCTGAATTAATATTATGGAGAGTTGATTCCGTTGGACCTCTATGCCATACGGGTGGTGTTAGTGAACTTGCCCGAATAAACTCTCCCGAAATATCGGCTTTTAGTAATGTTGCTTGGATACCAACATTACTACCGAGCACCACACTTGGCAGCTACAGTAACTCTCCATCAGCTTGTTTTGTAGCAAGTGATGGAGAGAATTTACGCGTTTACCAGGCCGTGATTGATGCTAGAACGTTATTGGCCGAAATTTCCGCTTCTGAGAGTGTAACAAAATTACAAAAATCTGATTCAGTTTCTTCTTTGTATTCGAATGCTTCATCAACTATTAAAGTTCTTAAATCTGCAATTCACGATAAACTGAAAGTGGTCTCACAACAGTCAACAGCTCGTCCTGGTTGCATCATACAACTTGATCCAATATCTGATGCAAAACACGATTGGCAGAATACACAATTCTTGCATGTATTCCAAGCGCAGTTAATTACCGGGGGAGAACTTCAAAAGAACGACGATAAAACTACTAAGCGAAGTAATCAAAATGATATGGATGCTATAGTGGATTTACAACAGAGTACCGAATTTGAAGAGCCATTTTACATAGTTATTATCGAAAAAACAGTAAAAGGAAGCACTATTCATATGTGGCGAATTGTAATATCTTCGAAGCAACAAAAATCGTTCCTTTCAGAAACTGCAATGTACGTTCCCGATAGTAATCTTACCCAAGATGTTGAAGATATCGATACCCATCGAAGAGCATCCGAATTCAATTTAGATGCTGTGGATTCAAATAGAAAGGAAGAAAAAATTGAACCACCTCATATTGTTATTACAACCGAAAAAGTTTGCACACAAGAATTACCTCTACCTGATGGTGTGGATGTAATACATGCATCACCATCTGCTGGTCACCTAAGTTCATCCTCCATATACCCAGCATGCTATGCCCCATATATTATAGTTACAGCATGTTCCGATTCGATTTCTAGATTTTGGAAATGTGAACCAACCCGTACTGATATCGGAGATAAATTTCAAGGTGACCAAAATCAGTACATATGGTCGGAGTGGAAAATGTTCAGTAAGAAGCAAGATTCCGCTATTGAAATTCCAGGTCAACCTTTAAATATAAGCGCCGCTTATTCAGGCCGTGTTGCTTGTGCTTACAAATATGGAAAAAGTTTTACTCGACCGAATAAGTGCGGAGATCCGGACTCTAGATACATAAATCTTTGTGTAGGAATTTTTGAATGTGAAAGTTCAGGAGGTAGTGAATGGGTTCTGGAAGATACCATACACTTAAAAAATATTCATTTACCTAGAATAAATATAGATCATGGTATTGATTTGAGTTATTTGCATGATAATCGCATTCTTCAGAAAAAACAACGGCTTAACCAAGTATTACATAATTTTACTTCTCACGATGAAATGCGATCTCCTCGCAGTGGAGATTCTACGCCAGAAATTAATACTAAAAATCATACTGGTCTTTTAGCTGTACCCAGTTTTAGTACTTTACAATCGTTAAGAAAAAGTATTGCTGAAAATGGAAACACTTGCCCATTAACACAGAAACATTTAGTGCAACTTGATTGGGTTTCTAAAGAAGATGGATCTCATATTCTTACAGTTGCTGTTGGGAGTAAAATACTTCTATACACTCCAGTTTCATCCGATATTGCACAAGCTAATATTAAAGCAATGAAAGAATCAAGATCGGCTAATCGTCCGATTTTGCGCAAGGCCAGTTCATTAGCACAGCCCCACTTTAATGACGAAATACGTTGGATGAAATTGCGACAGATTGATTTACAAACTGCCGATGGACTGCCTCCCTTGCCAATGCAAATATCGTGGGTTCGCGATGGTATATTAGTCGTAGCTATGGATTCAGAAATGCATGTTTATTCACAGTGGAAACCACGTTACAGTCAACAACACAGTGTAGAAGATATGTTTGATACAAGAAACTTGAGGGACGAGGATTTAAGATCAATTGCAAATGAATCATCAAAACTTAGATTGAAAAATGCAGCTTCTATGCCACTTATGAGCAAAGTAAGCACTGCAAATTTGCAATTGCTTTCTAAAGACAAAAAGAAAGGCCCCGTACCTAGTTCATCAAATACCCAGAACACATATGATGCAACTATAAATGAAGATTATATGACAGATTTTGGACTCTTTCAAGCTTCCCGTATAGCATGTCCTGTATTACCTCAATATCACCCTAAACAATTGATGGAACTATTAAACTGTGGCAAAATACGATGGGTAAAAGCTATTTTAGCTCATTTGGTTCGGTGTTTAAGTGTTCCTAGCGTAAGAGGTGTTAATAATGAGGGTGATGATGCATCTATAAGACAGGTAAATAGCAATATTTTATGTTCTGTTATTTAATCTTTGTAGAAATTAGAAACACAAATATATATTTCTATTTATTTATTTACAAAATTTAATAATTTACAGAGATCATGGTCAAGATCGAGAACACTATCAATAAGTTACGCGGCCGATACAAATATTCAGACAGATCATAGAGGATCAACAACACAGGTAAACATATAAAATTGTAACGATATACTAAAATAAATTATCTATAATAAAAACCTATAACGAACATAACATAAATGTATTATTTTAGATACCAGAAGAACTAATGCTTGACTATGCGGAAATAACTTCTATTCCACCGTTGCCATTGTGGGTATTACTTAACGCAGACAAGGAAACGGCAGGACAGGCTAATGTTTTATCGGAAGATGCTAAAGATTATGATCAGTTGTTTGAAATGGAAACTTCCGATGATAATTTAGATGATTTATTAGATAACGAAAACGAATATAAGAGAACAGATAGACGAGTATCCCTTCCTGAAAAACAAAATATTTCACACTTTGGTCCACGCCAAGGACAAATACTATCTAGACTATTAACACATACACATCTACCTGGACTTTCGTCGTTGGATCAGATGCATCTACTAGCTTTGGCTGATACTGTATCAACATGTAATACAGATTTTTCAGAAAAATTCATTTCCGATACAGGAAAGCTGTCGACTACAAAGGATGCTACTGGAAATTCATTAATGGATTCATTGGATGATTGCGGTTTAAGATTCCTTATGGCTATGAAACATTACACTTACCTATTACGTTGTCTACCTTTAAATCAAAGGGCACAGTTTCAAAAACACGGTATTGGTACTTCTAATATAGTATGGGCATTCCATTCTGAAAGTGAAGATGAACTTTTAAATTTAATTCCATCGTATAAAAAAGGAGATCTTAAATGGACAACTTTAAAAGATTTAGGTGTGGGCTATTGGGTGCGTAACATAAATATATTGCGGCAGTGTGTAGAAAAACTTGCTAAATGTGCTTATCAACTTAAACAAGATCCTCTCGATGCAGCTATATATTATTTAGCAATGAAAAAGAAATCTATTGTATGGGGTCTTTATAGATCGAAACGTGATGAAAAGATGACACAATTTTTTGCGAATAATTTCTCAGAAGATCGTTGGCGTAAAGCAGCACTTAAAAACGCATTTGTTTTGCTAGGAAAACAACGTTTCGAACATGCTGTTGCATTTTTTTTGCTTGCTAATTCCCTTAATGATGCCATTGAAGTTTGTATTAACAAATTAGATGATTTCCAATTAGCACTAATAATTGCACGACTTTACGAAGGAGATTTAGATATGAATGTTAGCTCGACCTATAAGAAACTTTTGTGTGAACATGTTTTAGGCAGCGAAGATGATACTATTACATTTAATTACGAAAAAGCACATCCAGATCCATTCTTACGCTCTATGACTTACTGGATTTTAAAAAAATATCAAGAAAGTTTAAATACTTTGTTGATTAATGGTGTAGGACAGTGCCATGTTGCATTTAAGGAAGAAGACATTTTTAAGCCAGAAGGACACTCAACGAATCCAAATGTATTTAACTTTTATATTTATTTAAGGACTCATCCATTACTAGTGCGTCAAAATCTGGCTCTATCAGCTCAAGAGAAAAAAATAGCACACGTTGTTTTATCTGGATTTAGTTACTCCGTTGATGCGGCAGCATCGAGTTCAAACGATAAACAACTTCAAATAGAGGATTCTATAAGCTCCGTTGAAAGACAGTTGTATTTTACAACCGCCCACGCTCACTTTAAAGCTGGCTGTCCTGCCCTAGCTTTAGAAGTATTAAACAAACTTCCAACAAAAATTTTAGATTCAAATGAAGTTGATGAAATTCAATCATCATGCAGTGTCAGTAATGATCTTATTAATACTGGAATCTTAGAATGGGGAAATAATGAACCTAATATTAATTCTGCTAATCAGGCCTCATCTATGGACTTTGATTGGTCAACACCAATAACACTAAATAAAAAGGAAGAAGACACATTTAAAATTCAATGGGATGACGATGAAAACGAAGACACTGATGATTCAGAAAAAAAAGAAAATTTAGACATAAAAGCTGAGGAAGATAATACTATTAATGACTATATAACAAATAAAAAGACAAATAATGCAATAGACGATAGTGGTTCTAAAATAGATATAATGGCGCAGCAACTTAAATTTGTGGCTTGCTTGAAAATATTGATGGAAGAATTATCAACTTTAGCAACTGGATTCGAAGTTGATGGAGGTCAATTACGATATCAACTTTACGTATGGTTAGAAAAAGAAGTTGAAGCTCTACAATACTTGTGCAATTACTGTAATTCAGATTCAGTTGATTTAAACAGTGCCGAAATCATTAAGGTAGTTATTTTGCATTTAAGTTTTTGATTGAATTTTATGTATTATAATATTTTATTTTAGGAAAAGGATATGTCCAATTCATACGTTTTGTCAGAAAAACCAACTCTACATGAAATATTGATGCATGAAAAACACGATTTTGAAGTAAAAGTTATGAGGGCTGCTAAAAGAAAGCGATGGTTAAAAGGTAAGTAAAATGTTCATGTTACTAAAAAACAAGTCGGCCAATACCGACTTTATGATAAGCAGGGCAGGGTAAATACATATTTTTACTGGTTAACTAAAAATCGATGTGGATAGTTATTCTTTGCGAATCAAAGAATTTGCAATAAAGTGGTATCGATTTGTTATTGCATATTTTTGGTTAAATGCATATTTCTTAAATATTTCGCTTTAAAATGCATAATTTTCATAAATTGTATAATTTTAATAATCGTCTTTAATATAACTTTGTATATTTCGCATTTAAATTGCACTATATTCAAATACATTTTCTTTCAAATTTGTTGAGAGAAGAATTTGATAAAAACAAAGATTTTTTGCTTTTAACTGATGCTGGCCCCTATTTGGTTAAGGCTGCAAGAAATCTTAAAGTTTTTTACCCAAAACTAATTTATGTAACCTGTGTAGCACATGGATTACATCGAGTAATCGAAGACATATAAACCCATATTTCAGATATAGATTTATTAATTTCTAACACCAAAAAGGTGTTTTTAAAATCTCCATCAAAAATTACTATTTAAAAAAATTCTAATTTACCTCTTCTTCCACAGGATAATATGCTCAATATTTTAATGAAATTGATAGTGTAATGGAAGAGTTTAATGATTGTAATGCTTCGTCAGTGAAAAAAGTGAAAGATATTTTAAAAAGCGAAATAGTAAGTGTCAGTTGGTATAAGAAAAGCAAATTGAAACGAATATACCCAGAAGAAATCTCTTCTTTGAAATATGCACCTTTAACGTCCGTGGATGTAGAACGTACTTTTTCAATGTGCAAGAACTTTTTACGTCCAAATAGGCAGAGCTTAATTTTTGTGGATTTAAAAAAGAATTTATTTATTACACAAATAAAAATTTAACTTAAAACAGTATTCATAAATATGCTGTACAACGATGGACTTTTTAATTAATTTTATTTTACGTATCAATTGTTTTCTTTTTAATAACAGTTATTTAATTTTAAGGTCAGAAATAATTTAATGTTTTTATAGAAATGGTTTATGCTTAAATACTCATTTCGAAGAGAGAAAACTTACAAATGTCATTTATAAATTTTATTTCTTCCATTGTGATTTGATTTCGAATTGTATTAATTGCCATCAAGATCTCGAAAACTCTCATTCTGTGATAATGTATATGAACCCAGTGAAATATGACATATAAGTTAAAGTCTATAGACAACAACTTATATGCACCAAATTTAAATTCATTATCGACTAAGAAAAGAAAGTGATTCTAATCCAAATGGTATACATAAAGGTGTGTTTTTGGGTATTTTATTTCAATAGTAGGGATACTTCTTGTATACAAAGTCGTTATAAGATCTGTTTTGATATATACTTTCCCGATATGATTCACTATCTCACCAAAGGTTATGGAGGAAATAGTGGATTGATGGAGAAAAATATTAAATGCAAGTGCATTGCTAGAAATTACGGGTATGAGAAAACTGCACAAGTGACACCAATATATCTTTTTTTTACAATATATATTTTTATTTATCTCTACAGTCATTCTTAAAACATGACGATTATAGTTTAAAGAATTCTGTATTAATAAAAAAACGAATTCTTACACTGTACTATTTTCCTAATTAAAAATTACGAATCAATACATTTTAATAATGTAATTTATTATTATTATTTTTTTCATCTTTTGACAAATAACTTACCACTAAAATTATTTATATAATTGAATACATAATATGGTACTTTACAAAACTGACAATCGTTTTTATTTTTAGCCAATGAAACATTGTTAAGAACATTACTAAGTTATTGTTCTTTACATGGTGCAAGTGGTGGAGGATTAGCTTCTGTTCGAATGGAATTAGTACTTCTTCTACAAGAACTCCAACAGGAAAAAACACAACAACAACTATTAAGTCCTTTACCATTCCCAACTACTCTTCCTTTGTTAAGTGCTTGTGTAGCTGGAAATAAAACTGTTATTGCAGACCCAATAAAGTATTTACAGGTATAGTAGGGTCTAATTTAATATGATTAAAATCAATTCACACCTTTTCTTTTTTATTTTTAGTCTCAAACTATCGATATGTTACATAGTGTTATTAAATTTTCACCATTTGCTACTTCCGATACAAATGCATTTTGTGAAATATTTATTATTCGTGATCTAGCGGTTGCTCTGTCATCTTGCATATATCAATCATTGTGTGATTCTGAAAGTTTCGTTGTCAATAATTCATCACAGAATGGATTCCAAAGTCCAGGAATAGAGAATATTGCTAAACTTAATTCATCGTTTGAATGTTCCCATTTAATAGGCAATACAAATGTTTACAACAGAAAGAGGATTTATTCTACAGATGAGCCACCTGTAATATGCACAACACCTTCAAAATGGCCAGGGGTTACAAATCTTAGAGCACTTTTAGCTAGTGAGAAAGATGAAGATATACCAAAGTTAAACGTACTTCTATTGGAAAGTTTTATTGCAACATATGTATCTTTAGCTACTTATGCTTTGGTTACATGTGATAGTCGTATTTTATACAGACTTGTGGCTAATAATTTCACAACTGAAACTTGGTCAACTATATTTGGTGGAGGAATGAAAAAGCTATTAAGGAAAGCTACATGTGAAAATCCCACCCCTCCAAATAATACTTCAGTAGATGAATCTAATGAAGAAAATAGCGTATGGAATACGGTCACTTCTATAACAAAACAACGTGTTAAATTAAATATGAAGATCCTTGGTAACTTTGGTAACAACAATTCATCCACACACATGAAAGAGGATAAGCCAACGTATCGGGAACAGTTCGTTCCACCAGAAATGTCAATGCTTTCATATTTTTTGACAAAGCCTAAAAGTACAGGTATTTCTGTTTGTGCTATTTAGAATTTTATCTCATTTAATTAACTTTTTATATTTTAATTAATTAACAAAATTAGATTGTGATGAATATGATACAGATGATCCATACGAATCAGAAGAGGAGGAGGAGGAAGATGACGGTATTAGCACTAATGCCAAAGCTGATATGAAAAATAAAGAAAACAAGGAACATTTGGATCCAATGTCATATTCGTGGTGCATTCTAAGATTGGCTTTTATAAAAATGTTTGTAAAACATATTCAAAACTTTATAAATATTTCAGGAATCGAACTTCAAGGTATTTATTTGTTTATTTATTTACTTATATAATTTTAATATGTGATGTTTTAATGGAAAAAATATTTCCAGTTAGTAGTTGCAATCATATAAAACATACAATCTAATAATCTTTAAATATTATATATGTAAATATACATAAATAATTAAAAAATCTGAGTCATACATTTAACAAAAATGTAATTTAGATGTTGAGAGATGGAGAGTTTAAAGACGTATGTACTTGATCCCTAATTGTCAATTTGATACTGAACTGTATTTAGAACTGTTAGAACTACTGAATTAGATCTACTTATAGGGAATAAGTATTTTTATGAGATACACGTAACATAATTTTAGCTTTTTTCTGTTTCACATACATACATTACGATAAGTGTTAAATAAGTTTTTGAAGATAAGTCATGTATGAATTTAGATATTCCAATATTGTATACAGTGGCTGTATTTTACTTTTTCTTCTTATTAAAAATTATACCTACATTATTAGTTAATACAAAAGAAGTTATTTTTAATTTATAACCAAATATTTCACGATTATGGAGAAGTTTATTGATTATACAAATAAAAATTATATTTGAACATTTTGTTTTTTTATTTTTCTTTAGATTTACCAGTATTAAGTCCACTTTCACATGAAGTATTAAGAACGTTGAATAGATGGCAAGATATTGCACAAAAAATTTTAACATCTAAAGGCCCACCTAATGATGACTATATACCAGGTAAATAAAATCATAATGCACTATATAGAAACCATATTTAATGAAAGAATAACAGTATAATATTTTATATTCAAGTTATAAATTAGCTTTTTAAAATACCATAAATATTTTATTTTAGGCTGTTTATACAATAGTGGCGTTCCTGGAATTTCAATTCACAAATACAGATCGTTGTTAAATAAAGACAACACACCATTTATTTCAAGTTCTTCATCTGGTCCTGTACGTCGTCTTTGGAACTATTTAGTTCGTCAAGATGAAGCTCAAGATGTCTTTATAAAAGCAATTTTTGGAAAGAAAGTAGATCCTACTTCTAAACATGATGCGCAAGTACATGACAGCTCAGATGGAGGTAAATATAAAAAAATAATAATTTAAAAAGTTTATTTTAGTATAAGTATTTACTGTCGTTAATTGTCGTTCTAGCTTAAGAAAAAATTATTTTAGCTTAGTGCAAAATTGTGTTCCAAATTTAGAAAAAAATTATTTAATTTTAAAGGAAAAAATTGTTGTTACAAATTGTGATATTGCAATATAAGTTGTAATTATTTCACTGCTTTAGAGATTTGTATTGCTTAAGCCTTTCCAAGAAAGCAGTAAGCGTGTAAGTCATTTTTTTTAAGGATAAGCAATTGGCAACTTTTAGACTTCTCGGTCTATAATTCTTTAGTTTTAAAATGTTTACTTCTCCTGCCTTGGATATAAAAATATCCTTCTCGACCTCATCTTGTTTAACCAGTCAGCAGGCATCCTATGAAGATGTTCGCTAAAAATTATGAGGAATTGTGAGATGTTGGGTGCTGGGAAAACTTTGTCTGGATTGTAAAGGGCAAGCCATGATCCCTGTTAAAAAGTTTCCGTACATTTTGTGATCTTTAATGCACTATTTAGGATTCTTTTGTCTGGGTAGATAAACAACTACATCGTTCCTTACAAGCTAATATAAATAGTTTACTTCCAAAGTTTTGATCAGATAACTATAAATTGGCATCAATTGACAAATTGCTGGGTAAATATATGAGTATCGTGCACGGCCTCTACGAAAAAGTCTGACAGAGTTTAGTTTGACAACTTCGCAATTAAACGTTTTTTCAATCGTTGATATTTCCCAGTAGTAAAAATCATTAAGAGTCCTAGTTGTTCTTACAGGATTTAGGCTTCCAAATTTGCTTTTCAATGGCACAATTGAAGGGGTCATACTAGAGAATGTCATTATAACAGGATAGTCCTGTATAATAGATGCACTTATACCCTACAACCGACGTCCTAAGAATCAAGGGCTTTATTATGCTATTTCAGATAGCGTCCTTTTTGAATATGTTGCTAAATTTAGAAGATGTCACCAATAGTAACTTCTAAAATTGAATTTTATGAAAACTTACATGTAATTTAATTTATTTAAGATTAATAATTTGATTTTAAATTTAATGTCGTTTTCAAAGCATTACTGATTCCTAATTCCATTTTAAACGAAATTTTACATAAATGTCTGCCTTTTGTACTCAAACAGAATGAGCTATATTTATTTTCTAATAGTGTATCTATATAATGCAGAATATTGAAATTAATATAAATTCAAATAAAGGAATTATTGTCAATTAGAATATACACTAGATATGAATATATATAACGTTAAAACACGCATTAATGTAAGTTTCATGTCTTTATAATTAATATTTCATTATATTTTTTTGAAATTTTTTAGGAGTTAATGGAACAACTAAAGATAACGAACCCATTCGTATTATTCACAAAGATCACGAATCTATTCTTGCATTTTGTCTCAACAACAATACATCAACGAAAATAGCAGTTGCTAATCCTAGAGAAGTACAAGAATTGGATATTTCCTTGCTGCTAGAATCACCTAATTGGTATGAAGATGAATGTGATTATGACATGCTTGGAATTTCGAAGGACAGCGAAACTATATCTAACACAGGATTTTTGATGATACAAAGTTCAGAACAGTAAGTATACATAATATTTTTAAGACACTTTAAAAATCTTATTAGAGAATCACTTATTAAAGTTATCTATATAAAAATTTGTACAAAGTTGGGTATGATAATATTGTTTATTTCGGTTGAAATAATTTAAACTCTGATTTTAACTATTTTTCTTCTAATCAGTCAGCAACAAGTTGATAAAAGAAAAAGTATTAGGGAAAATTTTAAGAAAATATAATCATATAAAATATTACATTGAAAACGTTAATGAAGTTCAATATATATCTTTAAAAAATATGAAATCAAGATAATAAGCAAATTTTTAGTATAAAACTCATATTATGTTTTGGGATATTTAATGAAAATTTTTTAGATTCAAAGACAAGCTTAACCTCCAAAATCATATATCTCATATTTAAGTAAATTTTTTTATATCTTATACATTTAATTTCTGGTTTATTGTTAATAATTACTTAGAAAATTGCTAATTAAATAAAATAAAAAAATAAACATTTTCGAGCACTTACACCAACTTCCAGCTGGAAATGAGGGCTTAGCGGGTATTTTCACCAATTTACTTAAAGTGATATTATTTCTGTGTTTTATTTAATATTAATATACTTTAAGCATACTATATACAATTCAGTAATATTAAGGACACCACGGACGAATATGTAATATTTATTTTTTTTTTATTCATTTTTATATATCGAATGGTTGGTTGTAATTAAATATAATATTTGCATTGAAATAAATTTAAATTTGTATACATTTAAAATTTTATGAATTTTAGAATGACTTATGGATCATCTCAATCACCGGAATCTAATTTAAATTACCACACAAATTCATCGCAATCTGGAAGAGGAACTGATATTGTGAGTAATAATTTTTTTTTCAAAAAATATTTTTATGTATTGTAAATGAGTATGTTAAAAAAATTTAACAATTCAAATTTATTAGTTTGATATTGGATTTAAGATATCTACATTATTTATCTAAAATGCAGTTTTTAAATAGCAATGCATGATATGTCTATAGTTCACATTACTTACTTCGATTGCTTACTAATTGTATTACTTTCAATAGTTTATTAGGTAATATATCACAACAAATTTGCATGTAAA
>JACGTJ010000887.1:0-11040 GCA_014858695.1 Chrysomya rufifacies | reverse complement strand
AGTTCTAGTTTAGTTTTAGTTCAGTTATAGTTCAGTTCTATTTTAGTTTTAGTTCAGTTCTATTTTAGTTTTAGTTCAGTTATAGTTCAGTTTTAGTTCAACTCTAACACATTTCTATATACTGATCTTTCATCAGTATGTAGGCGCTTGTTTAAATTTTCTCAATTGTTAAACCAAAAGCAGAATTTTTTATTGTTTTTTTTTTTTTATTTGGAAAAAAATATTAATACTTTGCAAGTTTTTTTAAACTTTGTTATTATAATTTCTATTTTCTAAACAAACCATATAAGGCCTTCGAAATAGTTCACACTATATGAGTAATTTTTCTATACATTATATAATTTTAAAAATGTTACTCTTGTTTTGTTGTTATTAAAGTAATATTAATATTTTTAAAGCTTTTTGTGTAGCTACATAATGAATACATAATATCAAACACCTCTAAATGGCAAAGAGAAATTTTGCTTTCTTCACTATTCAAATTCATAATAATACCTCCAAAGAAAATTAGCAAAACAAAAATCATAATTTCAATATAAAAATATTGTGTATTCTTATCAACAAATGACAATGAATATTTTTTGTTATTTAAGTCAGCAGCAGCTTATAAAGCATTTACGTATTGATTAATTACTAGATATTATTGTAAAACCCATGCTCTAGTAATTGTAATGATTCAACACAAAAAAAATTGCTTACCCGACATTCTTCCATTGATTCTGAATAGGAGGGTGGTTCATCTAAACAGAAAAATTCCCGCACCAATTGACATTTACGCAATTCCTCTTTACTCATAATTGAATTGACAAACATTTGTAGACCCTGAATACGATTGTCCAAGAACACAGAATTAAAATTGTCACCAAAAATCTTTTTTCGTGGTAAATTCAAAACCAAATGAGGAAATGCCTGCTTTAATTTTGTATTTAAGCGTACAAAATCTGTATAACGTCTTAAGACCAACCAACAGTCATTGGTATGAGGATTTTCTACACGTAATTTATACACGGTAAAACGAGCTCTTTCTTCCATAACCTCATAGCCTATAATAGGTATACGCAATATACTGTTAGGGTCCACGGGTGGCACAGAATGTCCCAGGGAAGAGGAAGCAGCAGTAGAGGACGTCGTCATTTCACTATTGGACATGGAATTAGTTCTTTGTGACCTTACATAGTTACCTTCACTCATGCGGCGACGCGGTGTAACACAATTACTGACCTCCACAATATTGTGGGGTGAAGAAGCATATGATGATTGTGTTAAATCACGATGAGAACGGGCTCCAGTTAACATGGTTTTTTGTGCAGTCGCTTGCGTTTGTTGTGATTTACGGGGCGTTATTAATGATTGTGTTAATGAGTTATTGTTATTGATATTGCTATTGGTAGGCAATTGATAATTATGTGTTGATATGGTTTTTAAACAGACTTCAGATTTAGCATTTAGCAAAGCACCTTGTTTTGTTTGATTTATGCTGCTCAACAGCTTATTAACATCTCCCTCCGATTTCGTTCTTACCAAGCGTTGGGCCTCTAAACGTTTGAGAGTTTCTGAAGGTTTTCCCAATTCAGGATTTGATTTAGTTAATCTGCCCAACAGCTGATATTGTTGTTTAATATGATTCACTGATAAATTAAATTGTTTGCAATTTGTACTTTGTTGTATAAAACCCCCACCACCAGCACCATCAATTGCCAGACAACTAACACCAGTTGATTGTTGCTGCTGCAGCTGATGTTGCAATCCACCACCAACACTACCAACTCTATTAGTATTATTTTTATTGGTCAGTTTCTTAAACAGTGTGGTTCTTGAATTAGTTGTATTAACACCAGGTGGGGGCAATTGATTTTCGCGCTTTTTAATAGCACGTAAAGACATTGATTTTTAATTTTTAATCTACTAAAAAAAACACAATTAAACAATAAAAATGTTTATTGCTTAAAAACTAAATAATTGTTGTTATTGTCAAGGCAGTTTTTTAGTTCAAGTTGCAAGTTTGTTGTTTATTTGTTGTAATTTTGCTGCACAATTTTTTCTCTCTTACGGGTTTTGAAAACAATTGGCAAAATATAAAAAATATAAGTTAATTATGATGACGGCATCACCAGCAGCAGCCAATTTGAGACTCCATTCCTAAAAATTAGTTTAGAAAATTCTTACTTGTTTTTTGTCTCATGTTTCTTAGTTTTGTTCAAGTTTTTCTACACTTTTTGTTTTATTTTGTTTATTCGAATTTTAAGCAACCAAATTAAATGTTTTGTATGTTTTATAAATTATATTAGAAATTCAGCTATTTTAAGAAAACTGAAGGAAAAAATTAGAAGAAAAAAATAATATGAAAGAAAAATTGCTTTGTTGTGTTGTATGATCTTTTTTCGTTTTCTTTTCGTTCTGTTTTCTTATTATTTATGTCTGACAAAAAAACATGACCTGTGTAATTAGTATAAAGATGCCAGATATATGATAATTGCAATAGTTTTATGGTGTTGACAGATTGTTTTGAGTAAAATGTAGTTTCTTTTTTTTAGAAAATTCAATAAAAAAGATTGTAAGAAGATTTTATAGGAAAATAGACAATATGTGTAATTTGTTTTTACAACAATGAATATTTTATATAGAAATTTTTTATGACAAACTTTTGAAAATATTATGTGTGCATAAGCATATATTTAATAGATGTTTATATTTTATAAGTAAAAACAATAGATTGCGGATCAGTTTGTATATTCTTAGATTACTTATCACATTTTTAACTGGTTAAAATTTTGTTGTAATTTAATTTGACGAACGCCTTCTGCTGAATGGGGCATCAAGTAGTAGGAAATCAAATATAAAAGTAGTTTATGAACAAAAAGGACTTAAAACAATTGAAATGATTGTCAGATACAATAATGTTTTAGTAGTTCTTTTATTATTGGTATATATCAGAAATCTATTAAAATTTTTAATGCAAAAATTTAAAAAAAGCCAACTTTAAAACGCTTGATTAACATTAATATCACTTTTCAAAATAAGGTAGCACTGTCTTATGCAATTGTCAAATTAAGAGAAACGTTGACAACAGAGAGCACACAAAAACGTGCTCGTCTATATTTTTTAATTTTCTTTTTTTAAATTTGTGGAAAATATTTCAAGATATATAAAATACAAATAAAAACAATATGGTGCGGCATAATAATCAGTTGCCGGATAATCTGCCACAATTGCAGAATTTAATAAAACGTGATCCGGAATCCTATAAAGATGAATTTCATCAACAGTACAGACATTTTCTTAGCAGCCTGGAAGTTTTTGCTCTTAATCCCACCGAGGAAAACAAATCCTTGGATGAGTTAGTTATGTTTATAGCACAAGTAAGTAGATATATATATATAAAAACTATATAAATTTTGGTTTTTAAAGAAATTATATTTGCTTTAGGTGGCTCAATGTTATCCAGACGTATGCTTACAATTCCCTCAACATTTGGTGGATTTATTAAAAAATCATGCTACCACCTTGGATCCAGCTATGCGAAATTGTTTCGTTAAGGCTTTAATATTGCTACGCAATAAAAATCTTATACCAGCTTTAGATTTATTGGAATTATTTTTCCAATTGTTACGCTGTCCAGATAAACATTTGCGTACTTTTTTGCAAAATCACATTATAACGGATATTAAAAATATGAATGCTAAACATAAGGATATGAAATTAAATTCAACTTTGCAGAATTTCATGTATTCCATGTTAAAAGATGCTAATCCTAAGGCAGCTAAAATGTCTGTGGATATTATGATTGAATTGTATAAGAAAAATATTTGGAATGACGAGAAAACGGTGAATGTTATTGCAACAGTTGGTTGTTTTTCAAAGATAACTAAGGTTGGTTTAACATATTTTTATATTTCTACTTTATAATCACATATATAATTTTAACATTATGAATATGTTTTATAGATTTTAATGTGAAATTATATAATAATCATGTATTTTCTTTAGGTACAAGTGGCCTCTCTCAAATTTTTCTTGGGCCATGACGAAGAAGAAAAAGGTTCCGATGATTCGGATACGGATAATGAAGTCGATTTGAAATCGGCACTGATACAAAGTCGTGTTAATAAAAAGACCAAAAAACGTAAAAAGCAATTAGAACAAATTAAAAAGCAGGCTGTTAAACAGCAAAAGAAAAAGAAGAATGCTGTGTCTTTCAATTTCTCTGCCATTCATTTGATACATAATCCCCAAGGTATGGCTGAAGGACTTTTCAAACAATTACAGGCCGGCAATGAACGTTTCGAAGTAAAACTTATGCACTTGGATGTTATATCACGTCTCATTGGTATTCACGAATTGTTCTTGTTCTCTTTTTATCCTTATATAACACGATTTATACAACCCCATCAAAGACAAGTTACTAGAATTCTACAATTTGCCGCCCAGGCATCACATGAACTGGTGCCGGGTGATGTGGTGGAACCAATATTGAAAACAATTGCCAATAATTTTATTACCGAACGTAATTCCTCGGATGTTATGGCTATAGGATTGAATGCTACGAGAGAAATTTGCCAAAGATGTCCTTTGGCTATGGGAGAAGATCTTTTAAGAGATTTGGCCATGTATAAGACGTATAAAGAGAAATCCGTAATGATGGCTGCTCGTTCTTTGATTATGTTGTATAGAGAACAATTACCTGCGTTGTTGCACAAAAAGGATCGTGGTCGTTTGACTGAAGCGCAGGCAGAATTGAAACCTAAGGCATATGGTGCAGTGGATGTATATGAAACTGTACCAGGAGCAGAAGCTTTACTGAAGAGTTCTAAAACTATAGATTTGGGTAGTGATGATGATGACACTGAGTCTAATGATGGCGAATGGGTTAATGTAAGTCATAGTGAAGGTGAAGATGATGGCGAAGATGATGAAGATGAAGTTAGTGAGGATGGTGATGATGACGAGGAAGATGTTAGTGATGAGGAGGATGAGGAAGATGATGATGAAGAAGATGAATATAGCGAAAATGAAGATGACGAAAGTATTGGTAGTGAGGAAGAAGACAATAAGGAGCTAGACAAAAATGAAACAGAAAATAAAAAAGATGGTGAAAACAAAAGTTCTGCCTCCAACAAATTGGCAACGAAGAATAAATCACGATCTACATCGATTTCTTCAACATCTTCAAAAAAATCCCAAAAAGAAAAGAAAAAGTCTTCAGCATTACCCGAAAATGCTACTATACTCAGTGAAAAAGAAGCTGCTCAAGAATTGGCACTCACTCGCATCTTCACTGATGAAGATTTTAAACGTATCAACGCTGCCAATGTTAAAAAGGCTGTTACAAATGCACGCAAACGGCCCTTGGAAAAGGATCGTGAAGAATTTGTTAAACTGGATAAAATCGAAATGATTTATAAAAAACGAAAACATGATAAAGAAGCACGTTTGGAAACTGTGCAAAGTGGTCGAGTAGATCGTGAGAAATTTGGTTGGAAAGATGGTCGTAAAAATGAAAATTGTTCAAAGACCAATCGTGAGAAACAGAAACGTAAGAATTTCGTTATGATGCGTCACAAGGCTAGATCAAAGGTTAAGAAGAGTTTCCGTGATAAACAACAGGCCATGAGGAAACATTTGCTGCATATAAAGAAAATGAAATAGAACGAGTATGAGAGGAATTAACAAAATTTAGTTTGTTAACTATTTAATTTAGAATTGTTTTTAGGTATATATACATACATATGTAGTTAGATATACATACATAAAACGCAAATAAATTAAATATATTTTTATATTTAAACCAAAAAAAATCTGATATATGTTTTCTTTGTTTTAAATATTTTTAATTTATTGAGACAAAATGCTTTTTTATATTTAGGCAAATTCTTTTGAATACACAATTTGTTAAATTTTAACTTTACAAAATATTTATTTATTTCTTTACTTTCTTTACCAGTCATTTTTCTTTTATTTAAAATAATTAAATATGATATCTTGTTTTATAAATACATATAGATTATGTTAATATATAAACCAATTTGGGTACAATATGAAAGTGTAGTGTCTTACTAAAGATAAAAATACATTAAATACCAATAAAAAACTAAACACTATTCTTCTCCCCAAGATTCAACGGCGTCTTTTATCCGATTTCTTAACACGTTTCGGACCCTTAACAAAACACCAATCAACTTGTATAGGTTGACCCATAATTTCGGCACCATTTAAAGCCTCCTTAGCAGCCCAAGCTTCTTTATGAGTTTCAAATTCTACCAAAGCATAACCTTTAGAGAAACCTGTTCTACGATCTAAATTCAAATGAATATTCTTAATGGCACCAAAATCACAAAATTTCTCTTGAATTTCATCTTCCTGAGCTTCTTCGTGTATATTGGTGACAAATAGAATCCATCCCTCAACAGAACGTTGAGGTCCCGGTTCAAGTTCATCGTCATCTTCATGACGTACGCGTTCGTATTGATGGATAGTTTCGCGGGTGGTAGTCTCATTGCCAAAACCTCTTCCCTTACGATGTTTAGCCTTTTCCTTTAGGCGGACAATGCCCTCTAAAAAGAGAAATTTTTTTATAGTTTAACAACTCATCATAACCAAAATTGGTTTTCTTGTGTTTTGCACACAAATTACTTACGATCACCGTCTTCGTCGACCTCGAATTCTTCAGCATTATCAATATCTAAAACATCGGCCATTGTGATTTTGTTTCAATTTAGTTTTATCAACAAATTTTGGAAAATTAAATACTTTTTCTCAAGTTTGACAAAAATTCTGCGGTCCACACGGCGTTCTATTTGACAAGTGATGACAATTCAGCAATATTGTTGTCACTACAGCGTTTTTTGATAATTTAAGTGTTTTTTATTCTGAATAGTGATGTGCGCGTGACAGTAATGTCTGTACAATGTCAGACATTTATTATGTACTATTATACAAATCTTATATATTTTTAATATATATATTTTTTAATAATTACATTTTTATTTCAAATCTCTGTATTTTTGTAATTATTGGCTTTTAAATTATAATTATCTTCCACAACATATAATTTTTATAGAAAGGTCTTTAGACAATCAATTTTCTAGTCGAACTAGAAAATTTCAAAGACTATAAAGTATTGATTACTTTGAGCCATTTTCAAATCTGATTTCACATTGTATGATTACGATTTGTCAGACAACTAGAAAATTATAAAGATTATAAAGTGTTAATAGCTTTGAACCATTTTCAAACCTAATTTCACATTACTTTAAATGTTTAAAGTATAGAAATCATGCAAAATTTGTCTTTATACATCATTTGAATTGTTTTTGCTAATTACTATTAAAAATATCAACATTTTTTTTTCAAATAATATGAATTAACTTTAACATTTACGATTTATCGTTAATAAAAACCAGAATCTAGTAAAAAATGTTGCCATGGCAACACTTGGAATTCGTTAAGTATGCTTTAACTGGCATCACTATTTAAGTCTCCGCAAGAAGAAATGACAAAAAGAGAAACCGGCGAACTGTCACAAATTTATTCCGATTTTAACTTTCGGTTTATCAACGTCGTGCGAAATTTCTTCTCGGTGCATTTTTTATTAAAAGTTTGCAAATAAACAAAAAAATCGATAATTAATATTTTTAAAGAAGCAAAATCGCTATATCCTAGAAATTAATACTATATATATTATTTTTATTGCACAAATATAATTTCGTCACGTTTTTGTTGAATACAGATTTTTTGCATTAGCCACCTTAATTTTTTTATTAATTAATTAATCATCAATACAAAATAACAAAGTACCAGCCAGCTGTTCCGTAAAAGATAAGGTGAAAATACATTAGAATTTTTATTGCAAATACATTTACTAATTAATAACACACACGGAGACTAAAAAAAACAATCAAAAAGTTCAAATAAACACACAAAAAATGGCAACATACTCGGGTGATGTACAATTGGATGATCAAATAGCGTTATGGTTGAAATGGGATCGAAATGAAAACACCCTAAACGAAGTGAAACAATTGATAGCCAATAAATCATGGGAACAATTGCGCAAACGTTTAATGGATCGTTTGGCTTTTGGTACTGCTGGCTTAAGAGGATGTATGCGTGCTGGTTTTGATTCTATGAATGATTTAGTAATTGTTCAAACGGCTCAGGGTCTGTGTGAATATGTTAAGAAACAATATAAACCTGAAGAATATGAACGTGGTATTGTTTTCGGTTATGATGGTCGTTACAATAGTAAACGTTTTGCTGAACTTTCCTCCACAATCTTCATACAAAGTGGCATAAAAGTTTATCTTTATTCACGTATGGTGGCCACTCCCTTTGTCCCTTTTGCTATATTGCAAAAGAAATGTTTAGCTGGAGTTATGGTTACGGCTTCTCACAATCCCAAAGAGGACAATGNNAGGACAATGGTTATAAAGTGTATTGGGGTAATGGTGCTCAAATAATTTCGCCTCATGACAAGGGTATACAACAATCTATACTTGAGAATTTAGAACCCGCGGATTCCTCTTGGAATACTGATATTTTAAAGGATTCTAATCTTTTAGAAGATCCTTTTGAAGAAATGTATAAAAAGTATTATGAAACGTTGAAAACACTTATACCTGCCAAATTTTTAGAAATAAATGAGAAGCAAAAATCTTCTGGTAAATTGAAATTTGTGTATACCGCCATGCATGGCGTGGGCTGGCCTTATGTGGAACAGGCATTTAAGGAAGCTAATTTACCTGAACTTTTGCCGGTGGTAGAACAAAAAGAGGCTGATCCTGAATTTCCTACTGTTAAATTTCCTAACCCAGAAGAGGGAAAGAGTTCTTTGGAGTTGTCTATAAAATTGGCTGAAGCTCAGGGTGTAACCACAATATTAGCCAACGATCCAGATGCTGATCGTTTGGCATGTGCTGAAAAGGATCCCAAAACAGGTCAATGGAAGGTAATTTGTTAATGTTTAAAGCATAAAAAATTTAGAAATAAACATAAATTTTCTGTACTTTTTTAGGTGTTTAATGGCAATGAACTTGGTGCACTTATTGGCTGGTGGTCCGTAGAGAATTACAAAGCTTTACATCCCAATGTTGACTTAGCTGAATGTTATCTGCTAGCCAGTACTGTAAGTTCAAAAATTTTACGTTCCATGGCAAATAAAGATGGTTACAATTTCGTGGAAACCCTAACTGGTTTCAAGTGGATGGGAAATCGTGGCATTGAACTAATGAATGAAGGCAAACGTGTGCTTTTCGCCTTTGAAGAAGCTATAGGTTTTATGTTTTCCACAGCTGTACTCGATAAGGATGGTGTAAGTGCTGCTACACATTTAGCTACTATGGCTTGTTATATCAGGGAAACTAAGGGCATAACTTTAACAGAAAAACTTAATGAAATTTATGAAGAATACGGTTATCATTGCACAAATTGTTCATATCTGTTTTGTGATAAGGCACCCGTTATTAAGCGCATTTTCGAACGTTTGCGTAATTTCCAAGATGGTAAACCCAATACATATCCCCAATCTATATTGAATGGTGAATTTGCCATTAAACATGTTAGAGATTTAACCACAGGTGTAGATACTTCACAGGCAGATGGTAAAGCTCAACTACCTGTTAGTTCTTCAACACAAATGATTACTTTCACTTTTGAAAATGGTTTAGTAATTACTTTACGCACCAGTGGCACTGAACCCAAAATTAAATATTATGCTGAACTGTGTGCTAAGCCAGAGGATAAAGATTGGCAGGCTTTACGTGTTACTTTAGATCGTATGGTTAATGCTATAGTAGAAGAATTTTTACAGCCAGCTGTAAACGATTTAAAACCTAAAGCTGATTGAATTTTTTAAATTTAGTTACTAAGTAAATAACTATAACAATTGTGTTGTCTTGTAAGTTAAATGTATGGTATTTTAATCTTTCTAATCATGTTTGTAAATTTTTTTTTTTATTACTAACAACAATTGGTGTATTTATATTTTATTTTATATTTCAGACTAAACACATGTTCGTATGTGTTGCATTTAAACAATTTTATATAGTTTAATTTAAAATTTAAAAATGCGCAATTGGTTTTTTTTTCTTTTTGTATTTCGTTCTAATTTATAAAAACAGATTAATTTCAAATATTAACTATACACATTCCAAGTGGGTGTTATATATTTAAAAAAATTTACATTTTATATACATATTTAATAAAAAAAAACAAAATATGCGCACAATTTTGTTTCGGGGTCATTATTCTTTTTAAAAAATATGACCGATTAAATTAATCTTAATATCTTTGATATAATATCTAGTATCATTTATACGTATACTGATGAATGCAGACATGTCGTCAGACATGAACATTAAACAATTATTATTCTAAAATTCTCTAAGTCAAAAAATAAAAGAATTTGAAAAAAACAACAACAACGAAAACTATATTTAAAAATAGTTCATCTATAGTTTTTGTTTTTTTTTTATGAAAGTCTACATAGCTACATAGTATATTTTATTTATATTAACAAATTACCTAATTCGTTTATAACAACAAACACAAATATTAAAATGTTCATTCACCGAATGTTCTAGAAGGACTTCAAAAGAGCATTTTAACTCCTTAAATATGAATTTTTAGAAAATCAGATTATTTTAAGTTTTTTGTTTTTTTTTTACGCAAATTTATTAATGGTATTACCAAATATATATATATGTAAACATATGTATGTATATTTAAATAAATTTATGTCTATTTATATGTACATATATACAAATTATGTAAAGTAAAGTAAAAATGTTTTTTTGGTATAAAATATAACCAAAAGTAAGTATTTTTAAATTATTTTCATTTTTTTCTATAGAAATACAAAATTTCGCAAAATTTTATATTTTTAGAAAATGTGTGTTTTTATTGAAATTTTACATTACTGGTTAATTTGGCACCAATTGTTAAATATGTAATTTTTATATCCACCATAAAAAATGATGGTGGGTATATTGGGTTTGTCATTCCGTTTGTAACATGTTAAAATAATTGTCTAAGACCCCAACATGT
>JACGTJ010000880.1:2742-14559 GCA_014858695.1 Chrysomya rufifacies | reverse complement strand
AATTCAGTTCTAGTTCAGTTCTAATTCAGTACTAGTTCAGTTCTAGTGTAGTTCTAGTTCAGTTCATTTTTAGTTCAGTTAAATTTTTAATAAGAAGTATTGATGAAATCATTATTAGATTTTTTTAAAATAATTTTTAATATCGGAATTTAAATATTATGTTATTTACAAATATGGCACTTTTCTTAAATATTTACAATTAATTTTATTTATATTTCAAATAATTACTATGTTTTAAGTAAAATATTTTATGGCACTTCGGTATATTACGATTGGATTTACATTAAAATTTGCAAGATTAACCATGTTAAAGGAATAATGAAAATCGTAACACTGGTAGTAACTGCATTATTTTTACGTTGATTCAGATAATTGAAAATTTTAGTCAAGTGTAAAGTGGCCCACTGTAAATTGTTTTCTGTTGTCTTAACAGCATTTTCTAAAGTTTTTGCTGAAGTACCGAAGAGATGACCCTTTTCGGCGGTGAAACGTTCCAACGTATTCAATTGCTCTTGAGTAGTTAAGTAATTGGAAATACCAGAGATCACTGAGGCGGTAGTGGACCAGCTTTGTAAACTGAAAGGAGTAATAAAAATGTATAATATTTGCTTAATATTATTAATCTAATTTCACTTACGCTTCATTTAATTCTTCTACATTTTCAGTCATTAATTTAAATACTATGTCGATATTTTCGGGAGTCTGGCTATATAAAGCATTTAATGCTGTAGTCTTAAGATTTTGAGGTACATTTGGGGATAATATAAATTTGTAATGATTTTCAACATTATGGCGTGTACAACCCATGGCTCTTACAATTTTCTCCCTTTCACTTAAACGTTCTTCTTGGTTAAACATTTCTTTTAAGTGGCTATAAATTTCAGTTTCATCATTACGACAAGCAGCACAATATAAGGTTTCTCGAAAATCTGGTATGGGTTTGGTATTTGCGGACATATGTTCATGGAATATATGTTTGGCATGGTTATTACAATCCTCGTGGTGATATCTACAAAGCCAATTAATAATTCTATTACGATTATAGATATCAAGTATGCTAACATTAGGATTCTCAAAACCTAATTTCTGATAAACTTTTTCAGAAATTTCATATAAAAATTGACCAAATTCCTTATGTTGTTCCAAGTTCATTCGTGCATATATAGTATTGAATCCCTTAAAGGCAGCATACCAGGGAGAATATTCAGTTTCTGTTGCCAAATATTCCATAAATTCGAAAATTTCATCATATTCTTTGAGACCAGCTTGAGCGAAAGCGAAAAGATCATCTATTACAGCCGCACGATTATTAACATGAATACCCGAGTGATTTGTCTGCTCCATAGCTATGCGTAATTGTTTTTGTAGATCGCTTTCGTAAAGTACTCTATAGAAGTTAGATTGTTGGGTATTTACCACCACCCAGTCATGATGAGCCGTCATACCAAATTGTACTTCTTCAAGAGTTTTGTTAAAGTAAAATCTGGGCGTAAAATCGCTATAGTTGGTTCTCATGTCATTGTTAAAGGTTATGGGTATGGTGTATCTTAGACTTGGATCACTACCATCAGTAGAATTATATAAAAATCGTTTTTGTTTTAAGGAGAATCTTCCATTGGGACTGGCCGATACTGTGACCACTGGATAGCCTACTTGTTCGGTCCAATCTTTAAACAACTCATCCAAATCTACCATATGAGATTTGGGCCAATGTTTTTTCAAGTGTTTGAAGAGATCATCGGGTACAGTGTTGCGCAAGTGGCTGAAAAGTTCAAGTTTAGTTTTTAGTAATCGAATTATCCGAGGACCAAACATATTTTAAACGAATGAGTAAAATTCAGTTTTTTACTTACTTTTCTCTCAAATAATCTCTTATAGCTTGTTCGAAATTCTCTTTACCCATTAAATTAGAAAACATGCGCACAATTGAAGCACCCTTGGCATAAGTAATGCTACTAAATTTATAACTAATATCTGAAGGTGTATTTATCAAATCCTCGGGAGTGGTCATAGGTTGAGTTTTATTAGTGGCATCTGTAGCAAATATAGACTGGACTTGAGTGAGTAGAAATTGTTTATCCAATTCATATTCCGGATAAACTTCATGCGTCATAATATAACCATAATAACGGGCAAAACCTTCATTTAACCAGAAATAACTCCACCATTTACAGGTTACACTGTCACCGAACCACATGTGTGAAGTTTCATGGGACACTGTAGTTAAAGTATATTGTTTATCGGACCAACCATCTGTATAGCCAGGTTCATGGACCAACACCGATTCACTATAATCAAATTTAAATATTTAAAATTTATATAAATTTCTTCACTTGTTTTTCAAAACTTACTGATATATAACCAAACCCCAATTTTCCATTCCACCATAGGGGAACGGCCTAATACCAGTTTTTTGCATTAAACCATTTCCCATGGATTTATAGGGCTGTTGTGTATAGTTATCATAAGCTTCTAACAATTTCAGACCAGCCTCATAAGCAAAATTTGTTTTACTATTGAATTTCGAATGCATTATAATTTTAAAGTCACGATAACCAAATGAATCAAAATCGGTAACCATAAAAGCTACTAAATATGTCGACATAATGGGGGAATTCTCGAAAGTATCAATATAACGACCATTACTGAAATTTCATACAAATAAAGAGTTTAATTAATTTGTTTGAAAGAATGTTGTAATTTTTTTTAATTTACCCATCACTGCATGACTCCACTAATTTAGTATTGAAGTGGGAATTGTATTCTTTAGGACGATTTATACGCATACGGAATTTGGCTTTAAAATCGGGTTCGTCGAAACAGGGAAAGGCTGTACGAGCATCAATTTGTTCAAATTGTGTTAAACCATACCAACTGGAAGGTAAACAAAAATGAGTTTAGAAAATTTAAATTTATTAACTGAAATTTTAGTGTTTTTTTAATTAAAACATTGAGTTACAAAAATTTGTGTTTGATTTACGAGGTTCCTTTATAAACTCGAATTGGTACAATTTTGGACTACTTATTTTTATCAAATTTTGAAATTGTTCGCGTTTTTGAATGTTAAATCATGTTATTTGGTACAATTAAACACACTGACTACTCAAGTTTTAAACCAAAGTTTCACGAACTTTGTCAACACTGAAATGTCTTTCGAAAACTTGAACATAACAACTCAAAAACGTGAATAAATTTATGTTCGCGTTTTCAAGTTGTTCAAATTTCCGAGTGTTTACGTTTTCGTGAATGCACTATATAGACATTTACACAAGAAACTCGAGATTTTTTTTTCCATCTTGAGTTAATGAAAAAATTAATATCCCGAAAACTAGAAACTATTAAAAAAATAAATATTTATAGATTTAGAGCACAATAGTGACTAGTATTTCAATTGGTTAAGGATTTTTTTCCGAAAAAAAATGTGTTATATAGCAAAATCTTTTAAACTTACGTATTATTATCATAAGTAGCTCTAAAGAAACCAGCTGCTCCCGTACGTATTTGACCTTTATATTTTATATATAAAGTATAAGCCAAAAATTCGGTTAACGGTTGCGAAAGATAAATTGTAAATTTATTCGTTATACTTTCATATAACATTTGTTCATCTTCGATTTTCTCTATAGCAATTCCTTTGGAATTATATAAAATAACTTCTTCAATATCTAGTAAATTCTTATGTAAAGTAATTTTCCTTGTATTCTTTTCAGCAGCAAATAAGGTAATATTAACTTCACCTTCAAAAGTAAATTGTTTATCGCCGTCTTCAGACTGTAAATAGGGTTTGATATAAATATCATAATGTTCTGGTAAAATTTCTTTGGGTAAACGATATTCAGTTTTGCGTTCACTAAGATAACGTATTAATTTTGTCAAATGTAAACTAGACCATTTTAAATTATTCTCCGTGTTTTTAATAGAATTTTCTAAAATCACCACTGATGTTCCAAATAGAGAACCCTTATCGGTGGTAAATTGTTTTAGTAGTGACAATTGTTTTTGGGTAGTTAAATAATTAGAAATATCACTTATCACATTAGCAGTAGTGGACCAGCTTTGTAAACTGCAAAATATAAACAAAATAGTTTTGAATAAAAAAAAGTTGGTTATTAATAACAGAAACTTACGCTTCTTGTAACTGTTCAACATTTTCAGTCATTAATTTAAATACTGGCATTATGTTTTCAGGACTTTGACTATATAAAGCTTTCAAAGCTAAAGACTTTAAGTCCAAACTAACATTTGTAGATAAAATTAAATTATAATGTTCATTAATACTATTCAGTGTACAACCCATGGCTCTTAATAACTTTTCCTTTTCACTCGATAATTCCTGCTCCAAAAACATAGTTTTCAAATGACCATAAATATCGGGAAGTCCCTCACGTACTGCTGCACAATATAAAGTTTCTCGAAAATCAGCTGTTGGCTTGTTATTATTTAACAAATATTCACGGAACAATTTTTGAGCCTGCGTATTACAATCCTTATGATGATATCTACAAAGCCAGCTAATAACCTTATTACGATTATAAACATCCAATACAGTATCATTAGGATTTTCAAAACCCAATTTTTGATAAACTTTTTCCAAAATATCCATTAAATAATTTGCAAATTTATCATGTTGCACCAAAGTCATGCGTGGATACAAATCATCAAATCCTTTAAAGGCAGCATACCAAGGAGAATATTCAGTTTCTGTTGCCAAATATTCCATAAATTCCAAAACTTCATCATAACCTCTAAGTGCAGTTTTAGCAAAAGTGAAAAGATCATCTACTATACTAGCACGATTAGTAACATGTATGCCAGAGTGATCTTCTTTTTCCAAAGCTACACGTAACTGTTTTTCCAAGTCACCTTCGTATATAACTCTATAGTAGTTGGATTGTTGGGTATTTAAAACCATCCAATCATGATGGGCAGTCATGCCAAATTCTACAACATCTTGGGTTTTATTGAAATAGAATCTGGGTGTTAAGTCACTATAATTTGTTCTCATATCATTGTTAAATGTAATAGGTATGGTATATCTTAAAGAAGCATCACTTCCATCATTAGGATCTAGTAAGAATCTTTTTTGTGTTAAAGCAAATCTGCCGTTAGGACTAGCTGCTACAGTTACTAAAGGATAACCCACTTGTTCAGTCCAATCTTTAAAGAATTCATCTAAATCAACCATGTGCGTTTTGGGCCAATATTTTTTAAGATATTTGAATAAATCTTGTGGTTCTGTGTTTTTAAGATGACTTTAAAAAAGAAAAATTTTAAGTAAAAAAACTTTGTTATTTTGAAAAATTTAACTTACTGTTCCTTCAAATATTCCCTAATAGCTTGATCGAAATTTTCTTTACCCATTAAATTGGCAAACATTCGTACTATGGCAGCTCCTTTGGCATAAGTTATACCACTGAATTTATAACCCAAATCGGCTGGTGTATTAATAGTTTCCTCGGGATTACTTAAGGGTTGTGTGTTATTTGTGGCATCTACTCCAAAAATAAGTTGTACTTGTTTGACTGGGAATTGTTTGTCCAATTCATATTCGGGATATAACTAAAATAATTGTAATATAATTAATGAATACCTATCTAATTTAAACTAGAACAAGTAGGAAAGTAAACTAGTTAAAATTAATGAACAAATGGTTTAGAATCTCACAACTTAATATTATATGAAAATAGGTACATCAATTCCGAAGTTACAGTCACTATATTCTTAAAAAGTAATTATGTATGATTTCAAAAATTACCTCATGAGTCATAAAGTATTGATAATAACGAGCAAAGGCTTCATTTAACCAAAAATAACTCCACCATTTAAAGGTAACACTATTACCAAACCACATATGAGAAGTTTCATGAGCTAATATGGTTATAGTATATTCTTTGTCGGACCAACCATCCGTATAACCGGGTTCATGAGCCAAGACTGAATCACTGTAGAAAGAAAAGAAAAAATCTATAGAAAAAAGTTTAAAAAAACTTTCATTTACTTACTGATATATAAGTAAACCCCAATTTTCCATGCCATTATGAGGGAATCTTGGTGAACCAGCTTTTTGCATAAGAGTATTTCCCAAAGTTTTATAGGGTAATTGAGTATAGCTGTCATAAGCCTCTAATATTTTTGAAGCTGCTTCAAAAGTAAAATTGATTTTATTTTTGAATTTTGGATGCATAACCAATTTTAAATCTTCGTTGCCATATGATTCATAATCACTAATTAAAAATGCCACCAAATAAGTAGACATTAAGGGTGATTCTTCAAAATGATCTATAACGCGTTCCGTTCTGCAATGTGATCATTAAATATAAGTTAAATATTTTATGACTTCTAAATTAATTAAACCTACCCTTCAATGGTAGAGTCTATTAAACGAGTATTAAAATAAGATTTATAATCATTAGGTCGGCTGATATGCATGCGGAATTTGGCTTTAAATTCCGGTTCATCAAAACAAGGGAATGCGGTACGGGCATCAATTCTTTGGAATTGGGTAATACCATACCAACTGGAAAATTTTAAAATAAAATTTATGAAATTAAGTTTAAGTATTTAAATTAAGTTCAATTTTCTTTACTTACTTGAGATTATCATAAGTAGCTCTAAAAACACCAGCTAGACCAGAACGTATTTGACCTTGATATTTAAAGTACAAAGTATAGGGGGAGTCTAACTCTAAGGCATGTGTTAGAACCACTGAAAGTTTATCTGTTAAACTTTCATAAATCATAGAACCACTTGTTATATTTTCAACAAGATTTCCCTCTTTATCATAAAGTTTAGCTTCAATAATGTCTATGTAATCTTTATGCAAAGAAATCTTGCGTACATTACTATCCAAAGCATGTAGAGTAATATTAACTTCACCATCAAATGTAAATTGTTTAGAACCATCTTGTGTTTTGAGATAAGGTTTAATGTGAATATCATATAAATCGGGTATTACATCTTTAGGTAAACGATAATTGATATTGCGCGAAGTAAGATAATTAATGAACTTTGTCAGATGTAAATTAGACCATTTGAAATTATTTTCAATTGTTTTAACGGAATTTTCCAATGTGCTAAGAGATGCACCGAATAGTAATCCCTTGTCTTTATTGAATTGTTTTAGTTTTGTTAATTGCTCTTGGGTCGTTAAATATTGAGAAATATCGCTTATCAAAAAAGCTGTTTCTGGCCAGCCTTGTAAGCTTTCTGCTAATTTTTCTATATTGTTAAGCATTAACTCAAATACTTCATTAATATTTTCAGGTGTTTGAGAATAAAGACTCTTCAATCCCAATGTCTTTAAATCCAAGTCAACATTATTGCTTAATAGGAATTCAAAATGAGGCTTAACAAAGTGGCTGGTACAACCCAAAGCTCTTAAGATCTTTTCCTTTTCACTGTTTAGAGTTTGTGTTAAAAACATTTCCTTTAAATAATCATAAATATTGGTATTATCTTCACGAACTGCTGCACAATAAAGAGTCTCTCTAAAGTCAGGTGTAGGTTTAGTACCGACCAGCATATGTTCTCGCACAATTTGTTGAGCTTCTACATTACAATCTTTATGATGATATTTACAAAGCCAACTAATAACTTTGTTACGATTGTAAACATCTAATATGGAATCATTTGCATTAGCAAAACCTAATTTTTTATAAACATTCTCCAAAATCTCATATAAATAAGCTTTGAATTTATCATGTTGAGCCAAAGTTAAACGTTGATATAATATCTCGAAACCCTTAAATGCTGCTTGCCAAGGTAAATATTCAGTTTCAGTTGATAAATATTCCAAGAAGTTAAGAACCTCATCGTAACCTCTGAGACCTGTACGAGCAAATGTCAAAAGATCATCGACCATTGCAGCGCGATTGTTAACATGTATGCGTGAGTGATTTATAGCTTTAAAAGCTACACGCAACCTTTCTAATAAGATATCATCATAGAAGACTCTATAATAATTAGATTGTTGCAAATTCACCATCATCCATCTGTGAGGATTTGTATTGCCAAACACCTTTTCTGTTTGTAATTTATTTAAATAAAATTTCGGTGTTAGATTTGTAAAATCAGCCATTTTATCGTGGGTGAAAGTAATGGGTACTGTATATCTTAAGCTGGCATTACTGCCATCATTAGGATCTAGTAAAAATCTTTGTTGTTTAATAGAATATCTGCCATTAACAGCTGAAACCATAACCATAGGATATCCCTCTTGTTCAGTCCAATCTCTAAAGAATTCATCTAAATTCACATTATGTCCTGAGGGCCAGTATTGTTTTAAGCATTCAAATAGATCTTGAGGTACGGTAGATTTCAAGTGGCTGTGTGAAAACATAAATCCAGAAAAATTATTTTTTTCTTATAAATGTTTTAAAAAATAGCTTTAACTTACTTCTTCTTTAAATATTCTCTTATGGCCAAAGCGAAATTATTTTTACCCATTAAATTTGCAAACATACGTAATATAGCTGCTCCCTTGGAATAGGCAATGGGACTGAACTTTTCACCAATTTCTTCGGGTGTATTAACAATACTGTCTAGACTGCTTAAGGGTTGAGTATTATTGGTTGCATCAATATCAAATATTGTATGGATTTGGGTATTTAAGAATTGTTTATCTAATTCATACTCAGGATAAAGCTAAAAATATAAAAATTGGAGAAAATTAAATATTTAATTATATACAACTAGAACTTAACTTTACTGCGCTATAAAACTTCATGTATACGACCGGAATATTTTTATTTTTAAAAGTTTAATACCAACTATTTTCACAAAAATTACATACCTCATGACCCATTACAAATTGATAATAACGAGCAAAGGCTTCATTTAACCAAAAGTAGCTCCACCATTTATGAGTGACACTGTTGCCGAACCACATATGAGCTGTTTCGTGAACAACCAAACTAACGGTATATTGTTTATCAGACCAACCATCCGTATAGTTAGGCTCGTGAGCCAAAACAGAATCCCTTAAATAATTCAAATTATTTTCTATAGCATATTAATAAAAAATTTGAAAACTTACTTGTATATAACCAAGCCCCAATTTTCCATACCACTATGAGGAAATTTTGGTGAACCAACTTTTTGCATTATAGCATTACCCAAAGTTTTGTAGGGCATTTGGGTATAATTGTCATAGGCTTGTAAAGCTTTTAAGCCTACCTCAAACGCAAAATCTGTCTTACCCTTAAATTGTGAATGCATAATAATTTTCAAATCTTCATTACCATACGACTCAAAATCACTGATAACAAAAGCCACTAAATAGGACGACATTAAGGGAGAATCCTCAAAGTGATCTGTGTAATACTGAGAGCTTAAAAACAAGTTTAAAATAACATTTAATAAGAAATCAAAAGGATATTAAAAAAATCTTAAACTTACTTTTCTACAGTTGATTTTATAAGTTTTGTATTAAATACAGAATTATAGTTGTTGGGTCTGGTTATATGCATACGGAATATGGCCTTAAAAGCAGGCTCATCGAAACAGGGAAAAGCGCTACGAGCATCAATTCTATGCAACTGGGTAATACCATACCAACTATTTAAAGAAAGAAAAAAAAAAGGAATAAGTCTTATAAAGTAATTTCTCTTAAAATCGAACTCACTTGACATTATCATATGATATCCGGAATACACCTTCGGTGCCATTACGTATTATACCCTCGTAGTTAAAATACAATGTATAATTTTTTTGCATTTCCAATATTGTATCCAAATGTACTGTTAACTTGTTAGTAATTGGTTCAGAAAGCATGCTACCACTATTAATAGTTTCCAATAATTGTCCTTTGTCATTATATAGTTTAGCTTCTTTGATATCCAAATAGTTGGTATGTAAAATAATTTTTTGTAAATTTTCTACTTCTGAATGAAATGTTATATTGACTTGTCCCTCAAAAGTAAATTGTTTATCACCATCTTCTTGTTTGAGATAGGGTTTAAGATGAATATCATATAAATCGGGTCTAACTTCTTGGGGTAGACGATATTCAATATTACGTAAAGTTAAATAATTCATGAATTTGTTTAAATAAGTTTTAGCCCATTTGAAATTTGTTTCTGTAGTTTTAATGGCATTCTCTAAAATGCTAACAGAGCTTCCAAACAAGGAACCTTTATCTTTGGTAAATTGTTTAAGTAAATTCAATTCTTCTTGGGTTGTTAGGTAATTAGAAATATCAGCTATAATAACGGCTGTATTGGACCATGTTTGTAAGCTTTAGAGGATAGAAATAGATTTGTTAGATTTGTAGAAAAATGTTATTGAATATATAAACTTACCCTTCCTTAAGCTTTTCAACATTATCTAGCATTAAATGAAAAACGGTTATAATATTTTCAGAAGTTTGACTATATAAAGCTTTTAAAGCAATTTGTTTCAAGTCATTTGGCACCTTATTCGACAATACAAATTCATAGTGTTGCTTTACAAAATAACGTGTACAACCCATTGTGCGCAAAAGCTTTTCATTTTCACTTTTAATTGATTCTTCTAAATACATTTTCTTTAAAGTTTCATAAATATCAGTTTGATCATTGCGTACGGCTGCACAATATAAAGTTTCTCTAAAATCGGGTGTGGGTTTAGTATTTTCACTTATATGTTTAAAGAATATATTTTGAGCTTTATCATTACAAACTTTATGGTGATATTTACAAAGCCAAGTTATCACCTTATTACGATTATATACATCTAAAACCGTATCATTGGCTTGTTCAAATCCCAATTTCTCATAAACTTTAGTCAAAAGCTCGTAGAGATAATCCTTAAATTTATGGTGCTGAGCTAATGTCAAACGTTGTGCTACAGATTCAAAACCTTTAAAGGCTGCTTGCCAAGGTAAATATTCCACTTCTGTTGACATATATTCCATAAATTCCAACAATTCATCATAATCCTTCATACCAATGCGAGCAAATGTAAACAAATCATCAATAATGCTGGCACGATTATTTACATGTATACCCGAATGTTGCTTGTCTTTTAAAATTATACCTATTTCCCGTAAAATTTTCGATTCATAGAACACTCTATAATAATTAGATTGTTGTGTATTAATTATCATCCATTTGTGATGATTAGCATTAGCAAATAATCTTTCATCTTGATCTTTAGTTAAATAGAATTTTGGTTGTAAATTATTAAAATCATTCATCATGTCATTGTTGAAGGTAATTGGAATTGTATATTTCAACGTAGCATTGCTACCATCTGAGGAATCTAGCAAGAAACGTTTTTGTCTAACTGAAAAACGTCCTGTGGGACTTATGGTTAAAATTACCATAGGATAACCTTCTTGTTCAGTCCAATCTTTGAAAAATTCATCTAAGTCGAGAGTAGTCGATGGCCAATATTTTTTCAAATATTTGAAAAAATCTTCAGGGGTAGATGTTTTTAAGAAGCTTTAATATAAAAAATAATATGTATATATAATAGTATTTTACCCATAATCTTAATTAATCATAAAATAAACTTACTGTTCTTTTAAATATTCTCTTATGGCCAAATCGAAGTTATTTTTTCCCATTAAATTTCTAAACATACGCAATATGGCAGCCCCTTTAGAGTAGGCAATATTGCTGAATTTGGAACCAATTTCAGAAGGTGTGTTAATGCTAACTTCGCTGCTACTCATAGGTTGGGTATTAACTGTAGCATCGATTTCGAATATGGTATGTAATTCTTTAAGCAGGAATTGTTGCTCAAATTCATATTCAGGATACATCTAAAATTAAGTTTAAAGTTAAATTTTAAAATAAATGCCTTGCACATGATTCTAGTTCAGTTCTAGTTCAGTTC
>JACGTJ010000878.1:4833-22799 GCA_014858695.1 Chrysomya rufifacies | reverse complement strand
CGACCAAGTCGAATATAATCTTTCTTGTTTAACTTTTTGATACTTTTGGCATTTTTATAGTTTTTGCACTTTGGTAATTGATTGACACTATTATTTTCTCCCTTTTTGTGGCTGTGGATTAGAACCGTTTTTAATTGGACTGGAATCTCCTAAGAACAGATTCAACATATTATTAGATGTACCAAAATAAAGTCCGATGTTTTCCCCTTAAAGTGACGAACTTACAATTTGCTTTTTTCCTGGATCACGATTGCTATATATGAACCTAAATTGTATCTTCATAATTTGCAAAGTTCATGGGATCTCAAATAAGTTTCAAAATATAAATTTTACTCCATTTATCCCCAAAGAGGCAGAGTTAATATTAGGGCAATTATATTTTATCAGAATAACCAATTTTGAGCAAAGGACATTTGCAGGATCTATGGGCAAAATATTCTGCTACTAATTTTTCAAAATATCTTTAGTTGAGAATATAGATAATTGAATCCTGCATGACTTGGGAACCAGTGATATAAAAAATAGAAGAGTGTCACCTAGGGGCAAAGAAATATCAACCATACAAAAAACTGTTCGGCACATTTTGTAGAAATAATGAAAAAATCACCTGAAGACTTGGGAGAGTCAAACGTGCAACAAATTATTAGTTGAGATTAGTGAGAAAGTCTGAACAAAGAAGAATTAGTAATTAAATCGTAAATATGTGTGATTTTTTTCAAATAATTTTATTAAAGTACTTAGTACATAACATAAATAATTCAATTAAAAACATAAAACTAAAATGCTAAACCTAAATATTCTCGACATACCGGATTTTCTGTGTAGTATTGTTTAAATTTACATGCATACTTATTACGTTCCGCCACAAAACCGAATGTATTAAAAGTTTTCGAAATATAAGCAAATACATCCAAAACTTTAGCATGAGCTTCCAATTTACGAAATGATTCAATAGCACGTTCCAACGTACCCAGAGATTTCACTAAACGTTTATACTGTTGTTCATGATCTTTACCAGCTGCCACAAGACAACGAACAAATGTAAAATCAGTTTTAGCACGATCGTATATACCACCATTAATATAGATTTTATCCATGGAATTGCGCAACGCTTGTAAAGCTTTTTGTGGTAGACCCATATGCAACAATACCTGGGCCATAATTGTATCAACTAAGGCATGTTCATATTGCATATAAGCCGATTCAGAAAGAACAGAAGCCTGCATTAGGAGTTCTATTGTCTCAGCAGATACTTTATTTTCACGCAAACTGTTGTAGGCTAGCAGTATTAGTACTCGTATTTGTCTTAAGACATCTAATTCTTTATCATCCAAAAGACTTTGTAATATACTTCTGGCTGTATTGTTGTAACCTTTAGCTATATAAACAGAAGCTCTTTGTATATTACCGTCGTGTTTATCCAGCAAATACAGTTGACAACACCAGCGTAAAGCCTCTTGCCAGCGACCACGATATATAGCTTGTTGTATGGAAATATGACATTCACTTGTCATCCAATCACTTGCAAATGGATGGCGAGGAAATCGCGTGCGAGCATGATGTAGTAATACAGCACTTAATTGATACTCTCCTTGGGTATTGAACCATAGTGCAAGATTTGATAAAACTTTGCTAACACTCTCCGAATTACTTACATCGCCAAAGACCCAAGTCTTTTTTAAATTCAACAAAAGTTGTGAATACAAAGCAGACATTTCGTAGCGACCATATAAAACCCATAATGTTGAACGTAATGCCAACGAGTCGGATATATGTTCCAGTAAAGAATTCTTATTATTCAATTCATCACTCTTCAGCAACAATTCAAATAGATCCAATGGTAGATAGCCACATTTAGCACCAAATGCCACCACAAATTCTATAGCCAATGATAAACTTTGTATTAGACCAGGATCTTGTATATCTGGTAGACTCTTTTCAAATGGGCCAATACGACTACTATTCAAAAGACAATACCAAGAATTGGCCAAATCCAAACATCTTTTATCACCGCACTCCTGAGCTAACATAATACATTCCTTTAAGGCACTTAAAGCTTCTTTCTTATGATTAAAGCTTGCGTGTAATATGGCCAAATTAACACTGAAATATTGAAAGCCTTTTTGTTCATACTGACCCATCATATGCATGGGACTACGATCGAAAGAACGATGTAAAGCATCTATAGAACCGAAAACATCTCTCAAACGCAACTGATTCATGTAACCAAGAAAGTAGGCTTTGGCATTTAATGGATTATCTTGTATAATTTCATTGAGTTTTGTTTGCATTTCAATAGGTGGTAGAGCACGCAGCTCATTCTTCTCCAAGAGATTACATTGTTGTGTAACAAATAATTGTGCTTGTTTGGGAGACCATTTACTGTGTGGATTACGGTCTTGATGTACCGTCTCAGTATCGAGTACAGATTCCTCCATTGTATTATCATCGTCCGTATCATTTGTAGCTGTATGACTATCAAGCATATTACCACGCATTAATTTACGTGGACCAATTGTTAGAGAGCGGACACCTGGTACGAAGAAAAAATTTGTGAAGATTTTGTTTTTTGTCTTTCCTTTATAAAAAGATTTTTGCGAAATTTCCTTTTTGTATGATTCTTTTCTTATAACATTTCTTTATAAAACACTTTTAGTAAAAAATGTCATGTTTAAGCATTTAAAAATTTGTACTTTTTTGAACAATATAGAGAATTTTTAAAAATTTTCCTTTCATAAATTTTAATAAATTTTTCCTTTTTTAAGAAATTTTTAAAATTTTCCCTTTATAAAAAATTTTTAAAATGTTCCGTTTTCTTTAAAAAAATTTAAAAAAAATCCTTAATAAGAAATTTTTAAAAGTTTCACTTTAATAAATAATTTTAAAAAATTTCCTTTTATTTTTATTTAAAAAATCCTTTTTTAAGAAATTTTTATTTTTTTTTTTATATTAAAAAAATCATTTTTCTAATTTTTTTTAAATTTTTAAAAAATTTCACTTTTTTTAAGAATATTTTAAAAATATTCCATTTTGAAGAAATTTATAAGATATTTTTGATTTTTTGGCTTTTATAAGAAATTTAAAAAAATTTCCCTTTTATAAGAAATTAAAAAAAAAAATCCCTTTTATAAGAAATTTTTAAAAATTTCCCTTTTATAAGAAATTTTTAAAAATTTCTCTTTTATAAGAAATTTTTAAAAATTTCCCTTTTATAGGAAATTTTTAAAAAATTTCCTTTTTATAGGAAATTTTTAAAAATTTCCTTTTTATAGGAAATTTTTAAAAATTTCCCTTTTATAGAAATTTTTTGAAATTTTCCTTTTATAGAAATTTTTTGAAATTTTCCTTTTATAGAAATTTTTTGAAATTTTCCTTTTATAAGAATTTTTTAAAAATTTTCCCTTTTAAAAGAAATTTTTAAAATTTTCCTTTTATAAGAAATTTTTAGAAATTTCTTCTTTTATTTTTATTAAAAAAAAATCCTTTTTTAAGAAAATTTTAAAAGTTTCACTTTTTTAAGATTGTTTTTTTATATCCCGTTTTGAAGAAATTTTTAATAATTTCCCCTTCGAATTCAATTTTAGTTTAATTTCAATGTAACAGTGCATTAAATTCAATTCTAGTTAAATTTTAGTACAATTCTTGTTCAGTATTAGTGAATTTTCAGTTCAGTTCTTGTTCAATTCTACTTCAGTTTTAGCACAGCCCTAGTAGTAGAGATCCAGGTCAATCCCTGTCCAATTCTAGTTCATTTTAAGTCCAGTTATAGTTCACTGCAATATTTTTAAACTTACCCTTTTCATAATACAAGCAAATATTCTTATGCAAAGCCATCATTTGTGGAAACGACAAACGCTCTAATATAACACCTACACGTCGTATATATAAACCAACTAAACTAAATTGGCTAACACCCAATTGTTCGGCTAACATTTTTTCAATATTATCCATTTCGGCAAAATCGAACAATGTCTCAATGCCCAACGAAAACAAGTCAGCCATTACCTTTTCGAATCCTTCTAAATGCAACGGGTCTATTTTGTACTTCGGAGAACTTAACAATTGATATAAATCATTGTAAGTCATATCGGGATATTGTATCAGTTTTAAAAGTAACATACAAAAATTGCGACGAGATTGTGCTGGATATGGAATACCAGCATCATTAGCTGCCTTTTTCGCCTATTAAGAGAAAAATAAAGATATAAACAAATGTACATATTTCGTAAACCAAATTCCTGTAGTTTTTACCTTAATGTATTGTTGCACCAATATAAGTACAGCCACTTTATGGGGTGTTGGAGTTTCTATACGTGATAATGTAGGATTACGTGGATCTAAAGCTTCTAATTCCTCAAAATGCATTTTTGCGTTTAATATTCTTTTTCTTTATTTAATTTGTTTAAAAATGCATGAGATGAAAAGCAAAAATAGCCGGTAACAACAAAACAAATTGCAAATTTTTCAACAATGTTGCCAATAAAAAAAATTTTAATACTAAGGTAGATTTACCTAGATTTAAAGTTCCCCACGAACTTTTTTAGTGGCAGCATTACTCATTGATTTATAGAGTGAAATTGGCAGCTTGTGTTTACATTTTCAGTGATATCAAAAAACAAAAAATAATAATAAAACAAGAGTTTTATAATCGGTCAAGCTGAACTATATAATAACTAGGAAAACAAAAAATATGCAAATGCGTATTTTAGTGCATTTCCATGGCATATGTTGTAATTTTTTTGGGCATATTTCTATTTACCGGGTTAAAACTTTTGTTGCAACTAGTGGTTTGGTAAAATTGGAGGTTATTGCTTGAAATTGGTTTCAAATGTTTGAAAGTAATATAAATTTATTAAAAATTAATGAATTATTATAAACTTTTTAAAACTTATAGCTTTTTTCACGTATTCTAACAGCATATTTTTATATTTTGCAGATATTTTTAGTTTAGTAAAGGATCATTCATAAGCAATTTCAAATTCAAATATTCTATGGACGGTTGAAGGGCGAGGTCGTTGTTAAATCGACTTAGGAAGTATTTCGTGGAAAGCATATACACAAACCTGGCAATATGTTGGTCAACATATCATCCAGGCTAGTGAAATAAATCCTATCCATTGTAAAACCATTATATATGATACTTCAGAAACTATATAAAAGGAGAGTGTTAACTGTATATATTCGTAACATATAGTCAAATATAGCGGCCAACAAAAAAAAAAAAAAAAAAAAAAAAACAATTTCCAGCACTAAATTGTTTGGTTTACCGTGATTCTAATTTGTACTAGAGGGAAAATGGTGGCAATGCTTAACTCAGTGTTGTTAATAGAATAAAATTTTGCATGAAATAAAAATCTTTTTAATAATTTTAAATTTAAATTACAGATCCACAAAAATTTTAATGTAAAAAATACTTTAACTCACTTATTATTTTTTACTAAAATTATTAAAAAAAAAAACATATAAGTAAAAAAAATCCTCCATAAAAACTTATTTTGTTGTTTTGAAAAATATTTCTCGAGAAATATTTAAGGGTTTTTTGTTCATTCCGCTAAAGACCAATTATTTTCTTTTAATTATTAATGATTTTGATCCATGCTTTAAAACGTGTAGGTTAACACAAGATTTTAACCGGATCGAAGATATATAGTTATAAAATTGCAGTTTAATTTTTAACTTTAATTGCATATAATTTGAAAAACCGATATTTTAAAAGATTTTTCTAATTTCATTTTCCTTTTTTATCTTCATATTAAACTTTAAAAAATACCGTTAACTTGGTTTTTCCAAACTTTTTTTCACTTCGTTAACAAATTATATACCAAGGGTTTTCAAGTAGAGTTCCCCAACTCACAAGTGTCACGTAACGAATGTCAAAAATATTAGAATCTAGAACAGAGGTAATACGTAATCAAAGCTGAAATAAGTTACAGCTGAATAATAAAATTAGTATAACTGACATAAAAAAATAAAAATTATTGTATTTTTGGTCGACAATTTTTCTTTTATTTTATTAAATAAAAAAAACAAATTAAAAATCAAGCATTACATATAAAAACACCAATTATTTATGTGTGTATACAAAAAATCTAGAAATATTCCGATTTTAACATTTCTTATATTTCCCAATTACATATTTTCATTTTCTTCTAATCTTACTCTTCATTTTGGAATTCATTGGTTCGGCTTAGTCATAATAAGTACAGCAGATGGTACTAAACCCAAAACATTTAATGGCTTCTCATAATCATCGTATTGAAACACTTTGCGAGGAAATGAAGTCATTAAACCAAATGGCATATCGCTGCCGGTTTTCATTTGTATAAAAAGACGTACAGCCGAAAGATTTTCATTTATACTAAAGGTTTCTGTAAGGGCAGAACCATCTTGTAAACGAATTTGTATGCGTGTTTCTTTATAGTCCTTGGGAGGAGATTTTACAGCACTAGTGTTAGAGGGCGGTGTAGTAGAAGTTACCGCGGCAGAAACTACTGGTGTATCGGAAGTTGGTGATTGTTGTTGGGTCATCTTACGACGTGCCTTATCGGCTTCGATTTGTGCACGCACCCTATCACGTGCAGCTTTCTCCTCAGCCTTTTCCCTTTTACGTTGTTCTACAATTTTTTTCATTTCCATTTCTTCCATACGTTTGCGGGCCTCTGTCATGTCCTTACCGGACTTTATGCGATTACGTTCTCTTTCTAAAGCTTCCTGTTTTTCACGTTCTTCACGTTCCAAGCGTTTTTGTTTCAGCTTCTCTTCGATAAGGGCCAACTGTTGTTTCTTCTCTTCTTCCGTCAAGGGTTTTTTCTCTTCAGTAGATTCCGAAAAGTTACTATGACCTGTTTTGGCAGCATGAAATTCAACCTCAGATTGATCTTTGCACAATTTACCGCAATCATCACATTTCAAAGATTTGGCAACACCACCTTCCACCTCGGCAGCAGTGGAAGTTGATGGTGCATCAGATGTAACGCTAGAAACCGGAGCTCCCACAGCATTGCCTGGTGCTTCTTTGGGTATTTCTTCATCTGCATGGGCTAGTAACCATTCCATAGCCGGTTCTACACCTTTATAATTTGTGACTTTTAAAGCATATTCGCTAGACAAAAAGAAATTTGATTATTTTGGGATTCACAAAATTTTAACCGGTATCAAACTTACGCTCTTTCTTGAGGAAAACCCATTTCCATTAACATCTGTACATCACCCATTATATCCGGTTATTAATTGTTTAGACTATTACGTGACCTTTTATAAGAAATTTCTAATATTTTTGCTTAATTTTCGTATTTTACAATAAACAAAAATTTGCAACAACTCAATCACAAAGATGACTTTTTTAATTTATGTCAGTGATGCCAAACAGTATTTGCAAATGCTTAAATAATTTCCATGAAGGGTTTTTGTTGTTGTTTAACCCTTAAATACTCCTTGTGTTTTTAAAGATACATCCATTTAAAATTCTAACACGAATTAAATATGAATATATAAAAAAATTGGTGTTTTATAGAAAAATAATTACAAAAACCACAACTCTATTGAAATTATAAGAACTAAGCAATTTTATTAGTTGACAATCCCTTTAAGCCAACAAAAAATTATAGTTTTCTTTTTTTAATTTCCGACACCTTTGAGTAGCCAAAATCATAAAAATGTAAGTAGAAGTCTATAAATTATGACTATATTAAAACCTACAACATAATATGTCAGGTGTGACCAATTTTCAAGCGATTTTTTCCTTGTATTAAAATAATAATTAAAATTGCAGCTTTACTCAAATATGTTATGCAAATATTTTATGGCAAAATATTTGTATGGACCGATTGGGTTCTAGGTAATAATGAACCGACCATGACCAATTTTTTTAATCGGCACCAAGACAAGTTTACTTGGGCTGCAATCAGTTCTATCGGACAATAGCATTTAATCGACCTTGAAAGTGATTCTGAATCAAAAGATAAGGGGGTATTCATATTTCTATATTATACCCTCTCTACCTATGGTGCTGTAGGTTATAATCGTCATCTCAACAATTTAAGAAAGAAATAATAAATTTTGATTTTATTTAAGACAAACGGAGAAGTTATTTTCTACAGAAATAAATTTTGATTTTATTTAAGGCAAACGGATAAGTTATTTTCAACAAAAATAAATTTGAATAGGAAAACTTCAAAATTGTTTCTTATTCATAAATTTGTAGATTGAAATATTAGGTTCTCTTTACGAAATAGTTACCTCGTAGCCACCTTCATTATTATTTCACCTTTTCCAATTTTCGTGATCTTCTCGAAATTCATCTCTAATTCTTCCCAGGATCACTAATTCTATATTTGAAAGATCTTTTCTTGTTAGAAGTTTTTAGCTTTGGAATTCTTTGCCTCTATGTTTAAAAAAGTTTAATTTCTCTAAAGCAACTTTTAAACATAAACAATTACATTATTATAACACACAAGATAATATTTAATAGAATTTAGTTAATTTTTAATGTTTTTTGTAAATATTTCTTTTCATTTAATTGCTCATTAAAGAAGTATGTTTATTGTTAATCATATATATGGGCCATATATAGGGCTCGATTATATTGAATAAAAAAATAAATATTAAAAAAAAAATTAGCAATATTTTTGAGTCTAAATTTCTTATAATTCGAAAAAAGAAAAATGTATGTAAATGGCAAGCATTCGTAAATTTTTTGAACGTATATTTATACTGAAATTTACTGGAAATATAAACGAATACTATCATTAAATGTTACTAATATAAATTTTGAATTAAAAATTTCCAAATTCAAATCGAATTATTCTGTCTTTTAAACGCAAAAGCAATAAAATGTTTCTAATAAATATACTTTTTTTGCGACTAGTGTCTAAGAATGTTATTTCTGCGATTTTTGTTAACGCTAACACAAAACATTGTTTTGAGCGATTTTTCTTTAATATAGAAAGAAAAAAATAACAATAATGTTTCTATAAAAATTACCATCACTGTTGATAAGAAAATGTAAAACACAATAAACAAAACAATAATCCACACAAGGCGTCCATTTTTTTTTACTAATTCATCAATTAACTTTCGTTAAAAAGAAAAGAAAACTAAAATTAAATTTTTTTGAAGTACAACAATGACTGAATCTCCTAAATTAAAGAATATTTCTATAAGAGTTAAACGAACACGTCGTAATGCTGAATCCTTGGATGAAGTACGCGAACAAGTTTCAATGAAACGTTGCACCGTAAGATTGCAACGTTACAATGCTGAAGAACTTAGAAAGTTGGGTAGGTTTTTAAAGTTTCCATAATTAAATATGATTTTTGGAATAGAATACATAATATAAATAACATTAACTTGCAGCTATTGTAGGAAAATCATCTCTAACAGATGAAACAAATAAACCAAAGAGCATTAGAAATATGGTGGTGCGTGTACGACGTCTTATCAATACAGATGGCCTATTTCTACAATAGACAAACATTTAGACACGACCAAACTCCAACTGCATGCTGCTACTAGTTGTAATTATAAGGGATGATTTCAACTCAATAATATAAAATTATCTTTTTATAAATACAATTTCTTCAAATATTATTGGTTTATTCGTCTTGAAAGTATTTTATTTAATTATATTCATCATTATAATTTCTTATTTTTGTATTTCTTATACTTTTGTATTTATCTTATGAATTTAATTTTTGTTTAAATCGATGAAATAAAATAAGAAATTGAAATAAGACTACATATATGTACGTCTAATATTGATAAAGTTTATTGGGTATAGAGATGATAACGTTTAGATTTTATGATTTGTTTATTACTGTTTAAGCATTAAAAAATATATATATTTCCACTTATGTATGTAGATACATACGTACATATGTATGTAAGTACACTGTATGTATGTACGTATGTATTTCTTATTACTAAGAATGTTTAGAGAATTGACCACCTCAGAATGGTGAAAATCTATACAATTTTTCTCAAAGGAAACGAACTTTTTTTGAAATAAAAGAAATTGAAATATATATAAAAAATTGAGATAGTATTTACAACTATAACGGTGTATATTACTTACTTTATATCGTAACTGAATAAAAAACGTACCTACATTTCTTTTATTTACAAGACCATAGAAAAATTTAATAACAGATTACGTGGTCAGAGGTCAATGATGGTGAAAATAAGGGTTGGAAAATTAAAAAGCAGTTCAGTTTTGCTATGATAATTCGTATGACTCAACTCAAACTGAAGTAGGATTGTATTAGATCTAAACTAAAACAGAACTGGAACCGAATCGGGTCTAAACTAATATTGAACTAGTAAAATATTAGAACTGAAATACAATCGAACAAGAACTGAACTATAAATTAATTAGAATCCAACTAGAACTAAAGTAAAACTTAAATATAATCGAACTATAACTAAACTAGGTCCGAACTAGAATAGAAACATATTTGAAATAAAACAGAACTGAACCAGAACTAAATTTGAACTAAGTTGAACTGAAGGGGAATTGAATTAGAACCGAATTAGAAGTGCATTAAAGGCAAACTACAACTAAATTAGAACAAAACCGGAACTATAATTAAACTAGAACCGAATTTGTGCCTAAGTAGAATTAGATTAAAAGCGTACTTGAAGTGAACCGAACTATAACTGATACGTTTGAACTAAAAAAGAACTGAGCCAGAACTCAACGGGAATTGAATTAGAACCGAATTAGAAGTGTATTAAAGCCAAACTACAACTAAATTAGAACAAAACCAGAACTGAACTATAATTAAACTAGAACTGAATATGTACCTAATTAGAATTAAATGAAAAGCGTACTTGAAGTGAACCGAACTATAACTGAACTAGGATCGAACTAGAACTGAAATAGAAATGAATTAGAGCAGAACTAAATTAGCACTAAGTTGAATTGAACTTGAATTAGAATCCACTAGAATTGAAATAGATCTTAGCTAGAATTGAACTAGCAACGAATTAGATGTGAATTAGAACTGAATTAAAGGCAAAGTAGAACAAAAGTAGAACTGAACTAGAGTTGAACTATAATTGAACTAGAACTCCATTAAAATCTAATTAGAATAAAATTAAAACCGCTCTTAAACTGAATTAGAACTGAACTAGAAATAAATGAAAACTACACTAGAATTGAACTGGAATTAATAGATGACAAATATAACAAAATTCTAATAATCAGAAACATGAAGAAATTTGATAGCGTTAATAATCCATCTACATTTCTTCGAGTTCACTGCATAATAATTGCAGCTGCAAATAAATTAATATATGCCTTCCTATAACGATAATTTCTTGACTATCGATTTTCGAATTCGTGACATTTTCTTTTCTCTTTAAAATGTTGTCTCTATGTTGATTTCATTTATAGTCCAATGGCACACTTAAGGCATCATTTTCAAATTTATTGCATCAGGAACCGAATGTAGAATTGTCCTTATCGTTACAAAATATGTAAAATTAAAAATTCTTAAAACTCAAACTAAACTAAAAATTAACTACATTTATATTAAAAAACAAAAAGCGAGATACAATTTTAAAGGGGGGATATACATACATATATAGGTTATCGGGTCACGTTGCTAATGGAACATTAACAAGTAAGATTATATTCAACTTAGTCGAATCTGTAAGACCCATCATCAAAAGAGGTTAAATAAAATAAATGCTGAAGGGGGCAGAATGTAGGAGGGCCACGCCCATTTATACATTTGTGCATACAAATGTGGTATTCATGTTATGATGTAACAAAAAATTGCATATTTTTCAATTTGAGCTTATATGGAAGATGGACGGAAAAGTAGGCGTAGCACGCCCATTTTTGGTTAGCAACCTTAACTCTACTATCTAATGATACAGCTCAAATTTCATGACTGTAACTTCTTCCGTTTCAAATTTCTGACATAATATGTGCTAAAACGTTTCAAAATGGTGGATTTTTATGGGTTTTTGTTTCATAACTTCCTTATTTACAATCCAGTTGTGGCCATTTTCAATATCAAACAAACCTTATATAAGAGAAATATTTGTGCCAAATTTTGTCCTAGCTCTTTCGGTGCGGTCACTATCGTGCTTACAACAGACGGACAGACAGACATACAAATAGAAAGACGGACGGACATCGCTAGATCGACTTAGAATCTTACCAGGACCCAGAATATATATATACATGTTGGGGTCTTAGACGAACATTTTTTAACATGTTACAAACGGAATGACAAACTCAATATACCCCCATCATTTTTTGATGGTGGGTATAAAAATTTAAAATCAGAAAATGATTTAGAGCTATAAACAATTCCAAAATAGATTAATAAAAAAATCAGATGCAAACCATTTTATCAAATTATATGTATGCAATAATATCATACATTTTCATAAAAATGATTGAATTATTCAATTGAAAAACACACACTCACAAATTCAAATTAATTTAACAAACCTACAAATCTATATATTATGTATATACAAATGTACGATTGTATATATGTACAATAAACAATTATGTGTTAGTTTTTCTTAAAACAATTTAAATGTTTTTTGGTTTTGTTTCTACTGGACCAAAATAAGAAAAAAAGCATCTAAAGACAATGTTTTTCTAGAAAACTCAAAACACAAAATCTGACTAGGTCTTTGATAATGAAGTAATCATTTTATTTGAAATAATGTATAATATTAAACCGGCCGGTTTAAAATTACAACTATTTGTGTTATTATTTATGTATGTTTAAATTTAAAAGCTTATCACAGCAGAAAAAAAAAGAAAAAACGATTTAAATAAATATGACCCCTTTTTATGATGTTTTAGTAAAATTTTCTTTATAATGAAAAAAGAAATGAAAAATGTTTAAGGCTTATCACACCAACCTAAAACGATGATGTGTACCATTGCAGTTTCTCTAAGATAAGAATTAGAAGAGAGCAAACTATGTGACCCCTTGACTAATAAATTGAAAAAAATTTAAAAGAAATTCTAACAACAAAACACTATTAAATCAAATCACACACATGCTGTTCTAACATATGGTGGAATATTAACTTAAATACATATTTTATGTATATACAACTTGTACATAATAATCAAAATAATAATAAAAATATGACGGTTTTATTTAAAAATAGAATGTATTTACGAGTTTTTATTATAGTTTTTCGTTTAGTTAAATTAAAAAAACAAAACAAAAATGCAATGGAATTAGTAGACATTTAATTTACAATTATAAATTTTAAATTTAAAAAAAATATTATTTAAAAAAAATATTAATTAAGAAAAAATTAGTATTTTTTTATTAATTATTTGGCATAAAATAAGAGATTCTTGTTATTCTACACATGGCATAGAATTGAAGTTATTATAAAAATAAATTTACTTCCTAATGGCAATATATAATGACATACAACTATAGTATTAATATTTTAAACAGAGCCTTAAAAGTATTAATTAGATCTTTAAGTTTAATGTGAAATTTGAAATTAATGTTGAACTGTTTTGTTATGCAAGAAATTTTGAAATCATTCAGCAGTTTGATTTAGAATAATTTGAAGAACTTCGTTTTTATGTTAATCTTTATCAATGTTCAAAACAGATTTAAATCCATGAGCAAATCTTTTAATCTTTAAATTTTAAGCGTATTTAAAGAAAAATTCTGAATTATTCAGCTATTTCCTATATCTTTCTATTATATTTCACATTGTTTTTTTTTTTTTTTTTTTGAACAATTTAATAAAGAATTAATACTTTCAAAACTCTTAATTTGTGTTATATAGACAGTTGGAAGAATGTTGTTGCATTGCAAGAATATATTTGAAAATGATATATATTAAAAAAAAATTGTTGTTTAAATACACTGATACATGATACATGTTTTTGTTTTATTTCGTTTTTGTTCCGTTTGCTTTTATCAAAACAGAATTTGAACTAATAAGCTAAATTTAAAAACTAATATATTAAAAATTAAGTAAAGCACAAAAAATAGCAGAGTATTCGAGAAAGATTTTTATCAATCAAATAGTTTTGCAAAGCCAATGTGATAAGAAGCCTCGCTTTTTTTTCTTTTTTGGTTTTAATTGATACTATGAGTTAAAATTTAGAATTCGTCATGACGACCTAAAGCTTCACCAAAATCGGTAGCCTTCGAACCAATAAATACATCATACTTATCAAGAATTTCAGCTTTAGTTAATTGTTCATCACCATCGTTATCGGCCTCATAAACCAAATGTTTAGCTTCACTTTCAGCATGATCAAAGTCATTAGGCACAATCCAGGCTCTAACTTCTTCACGATTCAAGAAACCGTCTCCATCAACATCACGGAATTTCTTAAATGTTTCACGTTCACTAATAATCCATTCGGGTTCCTCTTCACCATCATCCGGTGCACTGTACATATCGCCAATATATTCTTCAATTGAGATTTTACCATCCTTATCCTTATCAATGTCTTCTATAGTTTCGGAAAGTACAACATCACGCATGGCGGGATGATCAACAGGGTGCAAGAAAGCTGTGAATTCTTCTTTGGTTAAAGCATCATCCAGATCTTTGTCAGCAACACCCCAACGACGACGATCACGGTTCAACATATTCTGATAGGAAATACCATTTTCTTCATGTTCTCTTTCGTCCTTGGTAAGACTATCCATAAAACCATAAACATCACGTCTATAGGCTTCCCAAGTAATTGTGGCATTACCATCGGGATTATGTTGTTTCCATTGGCGATCAACGTCTTCATCAATGTAACGTCTTTGGGTGTACTCAATCCATTTTTTCAATTCCGAAATGGTAACAAAACCATCATTATCTTCATCAATTTTATCGACTATCAAACCCAAACGTCTTTTACTTTCTTCGGGTGGTAATTGATCAAATACTTTGGCCTCATCTTCACCCAAAAATTGTTCATGATCATATTGGGGATTATGTTGACCATGGGCAACGTGGGCAGCATGCATAGAATCTTGTTCCAAAGGATTGTGTCCTGTAACAACTTCATCTGGTTTGGGTACGGCTGAAACTACAGCAACAAAAGCCACACAGAAAAGGAAGCTCTTAAACATTTTGTCTCGTTCTTTTTAATATCCTTGTTCAATTAAACTTATTTCACTATTTCCTGTTTATTTTAGAATATATTTTTCACTTAATTTTTTTATGCTGGACCAATGTATCCAGAAGGTATACGTGTACTTTCCTCTGCGAATGTTCTCACTTAATTGAGCCCCACTGATTTATTTATATTAATCTCCCCATTTTTTTCAATTGAAATTTATCAATGAAATGTAAATAATATTGCCAGATTGTTGAAGGCATATAGAACAAAATTGAAAAACAGAGATGTTAAAATTTAATGTAAATGATGGATAGGTCATTCTAAAAATTTTCAAGTATAATTCGAATTTTAATTCAAATTTATATTTGTTAAGTGTAAATTCAGTGGTTTGAATATTCGATTTGTATAAACTTAATTTAGATTTTAGACAAAAGGGAATGAATAAATAAAACTAATACTATAAAAACTGATAAAAATTGCATTGTAAATTTAAAATCTTGTTTTAAATCAACATTATTCAAGGAGAGCAAAAACAGTAAACTGTTTTTAACAATGTTAAAATCAAAACAAGCGAGCCCAAAATCATTCTTGCCCTCTCGAAAAACGGGGAATATAAAGTGAATATTTTAAGCATTTCCGTTTTTTTTTTAACTTTAAAACCTCTATAAAAAAAACTTTTTTTAGATTTTAGGTTCCTTGTGAAGTTTTCTTCAAATATTGTTATTTTAAGAAATTGAAAGCTTTTTAGCATTTTTTCTTCACAAATAAAAACAAAATTCTAAAAATTTAGCTGCTTTAGGATTTTTTTACTTAGAACATTTTTGAAAATTTCATATTTTACTAGTATTCTGGGAGAAATTCTATAAAATATTTATTATATCCAACTGAAGCTAAGGCTAAAATGGAATACACTTAGTGAGGACCTTTAAATAATTTAAATTTATTAGTGTAAAAAACCAGCTTTATTAATGCCATAAGTTTTGATAAATAATAAAATTCTGTTTTAAAAATTTCAAACAAATAAAAATTAAATTATTTAAAATAAGTTATAGTAACAAAAAATAGTACTTTACAAACAAAAAAATACCAAAATTATCCCCTTTTCCTCTTACCAAAATCAACACTATCAATAATGTTGCCATATCGATGGAATACGATAGCAAGCATTTTCCTTCAAATACAACCCTGCATAAAGCCCCTATCAAACAACGCTGAATTTAAACTCATAGAAAAATTCATTCCTGTTGGATCCTTTATTGACATATTCTTTGTTTTCATTAAAAGTTTACACTGTACCAAGTGATAAAACCCAAATTACGATTTAATTTATGTGATTTAATAATTATAAGTGAATTAGAATAAAATTAAATATGATAAACTCAACATTACATACAATGGATACTGAATTACTGACCCGCCTACCAGTACCCGAGATTCAGGAAGAAACATTTCAGCATTCCTATAAACAGGTGAGTAATCTAGCCAACGAAAGAGTTAATGAAGAGATTAATGAGTTAATAATGAAAAAAAATTTCAATACATAATTACAGTCTCATCGACGTGAAGATATAAGTTGCTTAAAGCCACCTAAATTGAAACCACGTTATGATTCTAATTTTAATCGTGACCATACAGCTCATGCCATATCATTTCGTTGTGAAGACGACGGTGCCGGTGATAATTTGCTGAGTTCGACTTATGATTGTTCCTCAAATGAAACTTATTTCGAACAGTGTTTTACACGTTTAGCTAAGATTGGTGAGGGTTCCTTTGGCGAGGTGTTCAAGGTACGCTCCAAAGAAGATGGACTTTTGTATGCCATAAAAATGTCGAAACAACTATTTCGTAGTGAGTTATATCGTCAAGAACGTTTGGAGGAAGTAAGACGATATGAGCAGTTTTCTGGTCATGCTAATTGTTTGAGATTTTATCGTGCTTGGGAACAAGATGATCGTTTGTACATGCAAATGGAATTGTGTCGTGAGAGTTTAGACTGTTATTTGGAACGTAAACGTTCTATACCGGAAGAGAAAATCTGGTCAATTCTTTTGGATTTATTGTTGGCTTTGAAAAGTCTTCATGATCGAAATCTTATACATTTAGATATAAAACTCGATAATGTTCTGATTGGTGACGATGACAGTTGTAAATTGGCCGATTTTGGGTTAGTTATCGATGTTGATCGGGCTAATCGTCACCAGGCCACGGAAGGTGACTCTCGTTATGTGGCGCCAGAAATAATGCAGGGCAATTTTTCAAAGGCAGCCGATATTTTTAGTTTGGGCATAGCAATGTTAGAGTTATCCTGTTATTTGGAACTGCCCTCTAATGGTCCATTATGGCAACAGTTACGTAATGCTGTTTTGCCAGAGGATTTTATTAAAACCATTTCCCTTGATTTGCAAAATATTATTAAGGATATGATGACACCTGATCCGTTGCAGAGACCTACGGTTGATCAGCTTTTAAGTCATAAAAAGTTGGTTCAAATGATGCAACGTAGAAATCATTGGGAGCTGTTGCATAAAGTGGTAAGTTAAAAAGTTATAAAAAAATAATAATTAATAAAGTTCTTTGAAATGATTTTAAGAAATTCTTAAATCTAGTAAATTTACACTTCATTTAAAGCTCAGTTCTATTTAAGTACCGTTCTTGTTTAGTTCTAATTCCGTTCTTGTATAGTTCTCATTCAGTTCAATGTCGGTGCTAGTTCAATTCTATTTCAGTTCTAGTTTAGTTCTTGTTGAATTCTAGTTCAATATCGGTTCTAAGGTTCTGTTCAAGTTCAGATCTAGTTCAGTTCTAATTAGGTTTTAATTCACTTCTATTAGGTTCTAGTTCTGTTCAGTTCTAGTTATGTTCAGTTCTAGTTCTGTTCTAGTTCTGTTCAGTT
>JACGTJ010000870.1:3036-18839 GCA_014858695.1 Chrysomya rufifacies | reverse complement strand
ATGTCCGTCTGGACGGCTGGCTGGCTGGCTGTCCATGTAAAGCTTGTGCAAACTCTACAGTAACTCTACTCTAATTTTGTGGAAAATGGTAATGATCAGTGCATTTTTACACCTAGTCCCCCTACAAATGTCCTTCCAAATGTTGAACAAATATTAAAATGTGTGGCAGATGTCGCAATTTCAAAGATATTTCAATGAAATTTGGCACAAATTATTATTTTGTTAGGGGAACAGAAGTTGTGGGATACGATTTTGATCGATCCATTTTTACACCTAGCCCCCTTACAAATGTCCTTCCAAAAGGGTGAAAATATGATGAAATAAATATGAAATTTATTTAATCTGTGAATTGTTTTACCATGTTTCTGCACAAATGACCCTCCAAAATAAAAGATAATAGAATTCTAAAATACGTGATAGAAATTCGCAATTTGAAGGATATCTTGGAAAACTCTGTACAGATTGATACAAAAACAAAATCTTGCACATAAATAGTCCGTTAATTTACCTCCCATAAAGTGGTACAGGGTATCATATAGTCGGGCTGGACCGACTCAAGCGCTCTTGTTTAATATATCGGTTGCAGTCATTTTCTGGTCTACCAAGACGTCGGTAGTAAATTCTAACCGTGAGCTCTTCTGGTGATTTCTCAAACATTACGTCGAAGGATATGTTCTATACAGTACCATTCTTTCCAGATTTTTATAACAATTGGGATAATTTTTGTTATCCGTCAAAGTTTTCTCTGCACATAATAGATTTTCGGGTTTCAAGTTCTCTTTTAATGCATCGGTTGCATGTTACCGAACGTCGGCAAAAAATCCCTATCATGAGCTCTTATGGTGATTTCCCAAGCAGTAGTTCGGAGGATAATGATCTATACAGAACCATTCTTTCCTGATTTCTATTTCATTTGGTATAATGATTGTTATCCGTCAAAGTGTTCTCTGCACAAAATTGGTTTTCGGGTTTCAAGTTCTCTTTTCATATATCGGTTGCAGGCATTTCCTAGTCTACCAGGACGTCGGTAGTAAATTCTAATCGTGAGCTCTTTTAGTGATTTCCCAAACATTATGTCGAAGGATATGATCTATACAGGACCATTCTTTTCTGATTTCTATTTCAATTGGCATAATGTTTGTTATCCACCAGAGATCGATATTAAAGTTGCGGTTGGGGAGAAGTTACGTAGGCATCGATTTATAAAGCTCTGAATTTTACAAACCTCTAATTGTGTCGTACATCAGTATAATACCCACTTTACACTAAAATTAAATATCCGAATCTTCTTCAATTTTTTGTCAAGTTTGTAGAATGTCACACGTATCTTGTTAATTCGATCAGTTATGTCGGTATCAGAGTCTCCATCTCTGGATATTTTACAGCCTTATTAGATAAAATTTCAACCGTTTTATCCCACTTTAAATACTAAACTAAAAATTGGTCAAAAATTCTTGGAATTTTATTCATGTTTCACACCCAATTGATATCATATATCCTAACTTTATGTTCAGATCACATTATTTTAGTGCTAAAAACTTTCTTCTTCCCATTGTCCTGCACGTTATTAAGGTAAAGCTGTCCGTAATTTCGATAATTACAGCTAATACAAAAATAAAAATAATTGGTTCTTGAGTAACATGGGTCGTTAAAGTTTGTTTAAAATGATTGTGTAATTAATCCAAAGCATCCGATCCTAGTGTTGAGGCTGCCAACAGAACATCAATTCAGGTATTTTAAAAATAACAGCAGATCTTCCGTAACCAAAAAATTTACACATGTCACCTATTTGCTGAGACACATTCTTGGAACTGACGATCAATTTTGCTCGTTTTGTAGTATAGGATAACCCCAACATTAAAAACTATCAGGTTATGTAGCTAAGGCCATTTGGAAACCACTTATAAATGAAAGTGTGTAAATATATTTGCATCATTCTCCCTACTTACAGAATAATCTGCACAAATACAGTATATATATCAACAGATACATTGTTTTTGTTAGAACTATAATTTCACCACATTTCAAAATATATTTAGCTATAACATTTTATGTTATCGCTCCAAAAATTTAAATCAAATTCGATCTATTAAGCATTACAGCTCAAACTAATCACAAAGAGCTTATTTTAATATTTATTGAAAATAGACACATAATTGTGTGAATTCGAATCATTGACATAATCAACTTACAGCTGCAATTTTGGTACAAATTTAGCTCAAATTTTAGAAAATAAACAATAATTCAGAACTATGTTTTAGCATTGGGAAGCGCACCCGGAACAGCTAGTTAAATCTCTAAAAATAACTGAATTTGACAGGGTGTTAATGCATTTACTTTAGCGAAGGCGCAAACCACTCATAATGCATATTAATTTCAGGATTTTTTACGATTTTCAAATAACCTTTTAATGCCGATAACAAACTCTCAGTTTCAGATTATAAACATCATTTAAAACTGGGAATAATCTTCAGTTTCTTAACAGCGTTTTGAAAGATTAGTTAAAGTGTGTTTTAGTTTGTTAGTTTTCTTACAAACTAAAACTTTTTTTTTACTTTTAATATCATTCAGGCTATAACTGTAATAAAATAACGAAGGAAATCAAAATATATATATTTTGAACCCTACACCACCATTGGGTGCAAAACATATTGAAGGTTTGTGCAAAATTTATACAAAATATACAATAACATAATACAAAATCATTAAGTAATGTTTAACTCAGAATCACTTTTCGAGTCCATCTAACAATGTCCGCCAATCTCGTTCTTTTCATTATTTCATCTAGACGATTGCATACATTGTACCATCTGGAATTGTAGTTAAAACATATAACTAGCTTAAATTAGTCACAATCTGTTTATCATTTCATCTAGATGACTGTATTCAACGTACCCTCCGGAACGGATGTTAAAACACGTAACTCGCTTAAATGTTTATGTTAGGTTATATTATGGAAGGGTGATGTCACAATAGGTCCATTCTGATCTCTTCAATAGAATGCAAATAAAGGAAAGAATAAGGTGAAGAAATAAAGGATTGAATTGAAATTGCAGTAACCAACAAACGTTTTGTATGAATAGCCAATCTAATCCTAGCACAATTCCTCTAATTTTATAAAGATTTATTTCCCTACCGAGCCCTTCTAGGAATATGAGCCCGAAACATTTTATTTAATAAAATCTATTATGCTTAACTGTCTTATTGGCCTTAAAATATGTGCAGAATTTCATTTCAATCAGCTGATTATATAACTAAGCCCCCATACAAATGCTTTCACGGTGAATTAAGCGCGAAAAATGTTTAAATGTGAGAGATGGCAAAACTTTGTAAATTGAACTCAGATTGTTTAAATACTAAAACCAAACCAACTGAAATTGATTATGAAAGTTTAGTTACTTGGCCCATGTTACTACAATAGAGTAACTAACTCTCATTTACTTGTTAGTAGTTACTTTTGTTACACATAAAAAATAAAACACAATTGATTTATAGTTTTCATATATTTTACCGGCTCTAAAATTTTATTTTAATCTTTGTTTTAGTGATACTGTTTAGGGCCAGAGGCTTAAATTACATAATATAATTCATAAAATGAATTATCGGGAAAAAATCACATTTAATACAAACTAATATCAAGAATAACACTAAAAATAAAATTTCACAAACAATAACTAGCATTAACTAACACAGCAAGGTAACAAGGTTTGGTTGGACAATGTTGAGCAGTTAGTTTCTTAAAGGGGAAATTAAGCTTGGACAAAGTTTTCTAAGGGGTTTAATAAAACATTTAAGCTTAAACTAAATATGCTTAGAAACTTTTAATACAAAGCTTAAAAGAAAAAAATGCATTTTATAGAATAGTTTTTAAATGGAATGAAAATGTTTACTTTTTCATTAGTATAGAAATAAATGCGTTCGCTACTAACTGAATTAAATTTAAATATTAAAAAAAATATTTAAATTTTTTTATAATGCCCCTGCTTTTCGCAATAGTGTTGAATTAGTTTTCATTAGTTCTAATAATTTAATATTTAATGCTAAGTTTTTGTTGTTGTTGTTTAGATATTTGTTTAGCCGGTTAATAATGAAAATGTTTTAATGTTGTTTGTCTCGCGGCCTGTAATTGTGTTTTGCAACTAAAATAATTGCGTATGTATTAGTTTAGAATAATAATTTAATTTGTTTAGTTTAGTTTTCTTTTTCTTCTTTTGTTTAAATTTGTTTTCTTGTATCTAATGAACTTAATTAAAAGAGCTTATTTAACGATGAGTTGGGGGTATATATATTATAATTAGTAATTTAATATACTGCTGCTAATGCTGCTTCTTATTGTTGTTTCTCGAGCTTGGCCTTGAGGGAAGCGGGCATCTCTGGTGGTGGGGGACGGGGCAAAGCCAAAGCAACCTTAACACCATCGTAGATGAACCATTGCAAGGCAGTCAATGTACCAATCATAATGATACGTGGCATCAAACCGTTCCACATACCCATGAAGCCCAAAGATTTGGCAACTTGGAGAGCAGTAGAGCCCTTAGCTTGATTCAATTTGGATACAACAACATCAGCTGGGTGAGAAACAACAGCACAGAATACACCAGCAATATAACCAGCAGCGAATGTAACAACCAATTGTTCACCCTTAGAGCATTCAGAACGTGGTTTGGGAACAACGTGTCTGTAAAAAAAAAAAAAAATCACAAAATTATATTTAAAAAATTCCGAATGTTAAAGAAAAAGCATTTTTTTCCTTTTTTGGTAAATTAACTTACTTGTACAACAATTCCACGGTCTTTTCGAAGCAAGCGAACTTCATCATGGTGTATGGGATTTGTCTCATCCACAATGGTACCAAACCCTTGTAGAAACCGGCAATACCTTCTTCCTTAGCAATTCTGGGCATAGCTTCACGCATAGTATTGGCAAAGCCAGGAGTGGTTTGGATCTTAACCTTGGCAGCTTCGAATGGAGACAAAGCAATATCGGCAAAGAATTCAGCAGAAGCTGAGGCAGCCAAATACAACCAGGTACGGTACAAGTAGGCATTTTCTTCACCCAAAAGGTTAGCATAGTATACTTTGAAGACTTCATAGAAACCGAACTTGCAGAGACCCTATAGGAAAAGAAAGTAAATGAGAGATTTTTCGTTAAAAGAAATATATATACTTTGAAAATTAGACTGACATATTAGAAATTGCCCTGGATTTTAAACTTAAAGTGTTTTAATATTGTCCTTTTCTCTTAATTCTTTAATTTTATAAACTTCTAGTTTTACTATATCATTTTAAAAAAGCATGACCAAATCATCCACTTGATAACATTTTTTCCATTAAATCAGCATAAAATCTTTTTAATAATAATTATAATCATTTGTATAACGAATTATAAATTGATAAGATAAATACTGATAATAATATGACTTAGATAAGACTTCAAATGTAATGTTAAATTAGATAACACTTTTTATTTATTTAATTAATTAGACATTGACGAAAAGCTCTGTCTGCAAATATATTTATTATATTTTCTTAATCACTAAAAAACGGCTGCTAAAATTTATATACAATTTACACTAATTAACAAATTGGCACCTTTTGAATGTTTAGAAATTGAAAAAAATAAGAACAATATTAAACATTTCTTATACCATTAAACGCTTAAATGTATTGACGTAAAGTTGTTATCAGTTTTTTTTTGATAGCTAAAAATGTTGGACTTTAAAATTGATTCATTGGAGTAAATATTTTTTGAAAAAGATTTAATTATTTAAAAAAATAACAATTAAGTAAAATATAATTGAGTTCAATGTTGATGTTTATGATAATTTAACATCTATAATGAATAAGATTGAAAACATTGAGTAAAGATCTAAATTTCATTTCCATGATTCGAACTTATTTCAGATAAATATTGTCAGCTATGTAACTGCTGTAAGAACTATATTTTACAGAATTGTTACAACAAATTGTTTAAATTTGTTTATAGTTTCTACATATTTTTAGAAAGTTGTGTTTAAAGTAAGAAAAAATTCGAATAAAAAACGATATTAAGCAAACTGAAAATTCTATAACTTTTTTCAAAGAAAAGCAAAAAAAAAAAAAAAAACAAACAGAAAATTCTATAAATTTTTTAAAGAAAATCTTTCCTAAATTATCAAAAACTTGTTAACGTGTTAATTAAGAAAAGTTCAAGATGCTCTGGATGTAGTTTTCCACAGTAGTTAGCAACCTATATCCGTTAGTAAATTAAACCCCATTTAATTAAAAGATGCACTCTACAAAATGTAATTAATACATCCGATTTTGAAAACCAGGCTAATAATCGGATGATGTTATAGTAGTAAAATGACAAAATTTCCATACATTAATTTGGCAAAGAGTTTTTTTATCGAGTCATTATACACAATAACCTCAAAAGTTTTACATTTTTTAACTAATACTTGTCATTCCAACAACAAGATTGGCAGAACTTGGTACACAGCTGCAGTACAGACACCTTCGCTTAGTGACACCCAGAGCCGAAATTATCAAAGTGTGAGAAATGTACGCATCGTAGGTCCCTGGGTACATAACAGAAAAAGCCTTAGCAAGTATAGGGAAAATTTTTTTAACTAAAATTGTTTAACTAAATACTTGTCAATCCAACAACAAGATAGGCAAAACTTGGTACACAGCTTCAGTACAGACACCTTCGCTTAGTGACACCCAGAGCCGAAATTATCAAAGTTTGAGAAATGTAGCAATCAGCGATCCCCGGGGACATCACAGAAAAAGCCTTTGCCGGTATGAGGAAAACTTAAACAATAGCTTTGAACGACATTTGTACAGATGATACCAATTCCGCAGCTTCAAGTTACATACCTAATGTTTGCCCACTCCCCCCATCACAGAAATAACAAGTTTTCCAACCATTATTCTAAATACGAAATAATCGTATTTCGTAATATATTGAGAGGCCTCAAAGAAAAGTAGTTGTACTTTATTGTAATCGAATATGAATTTACTTTAAACAACAAAAAGTTCTAGATGAACTGATTTTGCATCACACGTTTTAAATATTTTATCAAATGTCTGAAATGTTGTTAAATTACAATGATTTTAAAGTGCAACTATATTCAAAACACTAAACATTGCAATTTTAATCACCCAAGTTTTTTTTATTACCTACAAAACGTCTGCCATAGACGTTTTTCAATGTTTTATGTAAGAAATCAAAACTAACAAACGAAGGAAGGTTGGATGGGTGTTAAAAACATAAATACTAACAAGCTTAAATTTAGCTCAACATAAAAATTGATTTTTAACACCAAAAAAAAAAAAAAAACAAAAATACATATCCTTCATGTTACGCACAGCTGATTGTTTATCAAAAACAACAAAAAATTAATATATGTACAATTTAAAATTATTTAAAAATGATTCATAAATAAGAATCTACCATATGTGTTTCATAATAATATTTATCTATATTCTTATTTATATACCAAATATTTCAAATATATAAGGTGTATGTAGTATGTACCCAAATATTTTAATGTTTGTATAGGTACATACACTTTTTTTCATTGTTGTTTATTTTTTTTTTTAAGTTTTTCTAGACCATCATCAAATCAATATTTGTTTTCTCAGCCAAGTGGCTGATTATGAACTAATGTCTGTCTCGACTACCCCTTTCTGTATTATGACATAACAATTAAATAGAATTACAAACTTATCTTCTTACGAAATTCCAAATTTGCTATATAATAAATTAAAACTACAACAACTATAAAAAATATACAACTTACTTGAGCAGAGTAACCGAAGAAAGTTGGAGCCCAACCCTTGGCCAAACCACGAGCACCTTCCTCAGCTACGGTAACCTTGAAGCCGTGGAACAAGTTCTTGTATTTGGCAGCATCTACTTGCAAACGGCACTTGACCAAATCCAAAGGTACGACAAAAGTGTGAGTGGTACCACAGGACAAGACACCACCGACAGCGCACAAGGCAAAGTATTTGTTGGAGCCGAATTCGCAGGATTCACCGGCAGCAGCGGCGGCAGCTTGGATTTGACGGCCAGGCACTGGACCGGCACCGTTGGCTGGTGTGGCACATTCCACCTTGGTGAAAGGTGTACGGAATGGCGAATTCTTGGCAGCTTCTAAGAGTGATGAGAACATTATATTCTTTTTGTCTTTGTACGATAAACCGTTAGGCAAACTGCAAATATATAAGAAAGAAATTATTAAAATTATTAATATAATTATTTACATAAAGTTCTATATGAATATAATATTTCAATGTCAATAAAGCATCTTGACTCATTCCAAATTCCATTTTTTTACAAAGTATATTTTTGCACAGAATTTTATAGGTTACATAACGTGGAAAATTTTCTATGTATTTAAAATTTGTTGTGTATGTTTTGATTTATTTGTTTATTTCAATTTTAATAATAATTCATGGATTTTTATCAGTTTTTGCATGGAATTTATTACTTTTTATATCAAAAAAACTAATAATTATGCAATAAATTTAAAATTTTTTCCGATTTTTAGCACTTACAAAAATTTGCACCAGCCACGGGACACGAGAAACGAGACTTAAAAAAAGAATTTCTCCAAAATCTCCAGATGGCAAAATTTTTTCTCCGTGGTGAAATATGGTGAATTATTGTTTTTATAACAGAGTTGTTAATACACCACAACACGGTTGCTAAGTAAATATAAAACATAGTTGCATTTCCAGAATTTTACTTTATTTGAATTTATTTTATATCGACATATGGCTTTAGAAATTGAAAATGAAAGCAAATATCCATGGAAATTTAGTAATGTCCATTTAGAAAAGTAAATCCTAAAAACATAAGCCAAAATGAAAAATAAAATACACATATATCATGAAAACTATATAAATTTTCTCATTTCAAAGTCAACATTTTAAAATGCTATTAAAATTTGAAATACTATTTATATGCTACACTATTTAAATTCGAAATACAAAAATCATACACGTAAAAAATTGCATCATATTAAAACCAATAATATAAAAATTATAAATTTCTTTCATGCAATGTAAAAAGTCAAAATATACTACTTTGTTTAATGCAACGTTGTTAACGTATCTATTCCCCCGCAACACTAAATTTAAGAAGCTATTCGTATAAATTCAATATTATATATTCTTGCGTAACAATTGAACAAAAAAAATTATACATTAAATCTTTCAGTTCGTTAAAAATGAATGTAATGGATTTGCGGTATGACCTTCGGGGTACAAGGGCTTGGATATTTTTCACAAGTAATCACAAATGACCAGGTTATTTTAATTTTCCTTACATAAATTTATTATATAATGCTATTTCATATAATTTGTTTGCGAAAGCAGTAGAAGTGTTTTTGACAATTTTAAATACAAAGTCTTTCTAAATCACCTACCTTTTCTTCAATTATATAGCAATACACTAAATTTACATGTTACATTTATTCTTTTCGTGATTTTTTCACCCTCTTTTGAACAAACTAAACATGAAAATTATAAAATTCATCTCATACATTATTTGCCATTAATATAACATCGCAAAAAATAAGTAGTGAACTTTCAATAACTTTGAACTTCTATTTAAAAAACTTAAATATACTCGAAATTAATATTAAATAATACAAACAAAACAATTGAAATAGTATTATGTTAATTTTTTTACAGTGTATTTCTTTATATAACAACTCTGAAATAATTTCCACTGACAGTTGAAATGCAACAAAAAACAAACAAAAGAAAGCGGCGGCCGTGTTTACTGTAGTCTGGTGAAAAAAGAAATAATTTTACAAAATTAATTTAAAAATATTAATAAATATAGAAATAATTGGCGTTAAAGTTGATATTAATATTAAATAAACATGGCTGATGCCGCTGCCAGACAGCTGCAATATGAATACAAAGCGGTAAGTTAAAAAATGTGAAAAACTAAAATGCTAATAAAGCGTGGTCTGCAAAAAAATAAACGTTTACACATATTTTTTTTTTTAATGAAAATGTACACTAAATAGAGAAAATTTGTTTATTTTTAGAATTCAAATTTGGTTTTACAAGCCGATGTTAGACTTATCGAACGTCCTAGACGTGATGAGGCTACCGGTGAGGTTATGTCCTTAGTGGGCAAGTTGGAAGGTACACGTATGGGTGATCGTTACCAACGTTCAAAACCGGAAAAAACTGAAGAACGCAAGGCCAAGCGTCAAAAACGTGACGAAGCTCAATATGATTTCGAACGTATGAAGGGAGCAACTCTGCTGTCCGAGGGTATTGACGAAATGGTGGGCATTGTTTATCGTCCCAAAACCCAAGAAACACGACAAACTTATGAAGTGCTTTTGAGTTTTATACAAGAAGCGTTGGGTGATCAACCTAGAGATATTTTATGTGGCGCTGCTGATGAAATTTTAGCAGTTTTAAAAAATGATAAACTTAAAGATCGTGAACGTAAACGTGAAATTGATAGCTTATTGGGTTCAGTAACTGATGAAAGGTAAATGTTTTTGTTGTTTAAGTAAAGTAATATTTTAATAATTATATTTTTGTAGATTTGCTTTACTGGTGAACTTGGGTAAAAAAATCACAGACTTTGGTTCTGATGCTGTTTCCGCTTTAAATGCCAATGTTAATGAAGAACAAATTGATGAAACATATGGTATTAATGTTCAATTTGAAGAATCTGAAGAGGAAAGTGACAACGATATGTATGGTGAGATACGTGATGAAGATGGCCAGGAAGAAGGCGAAGAGGCTCGTATCGATCATACTTTACATGCAGAAAATGTAAGTAGAACAATTCATACAATATCTGATTTGATTAATTAAAATTGAAAACGGTAATCTCAATGATTCGTTGGGTAAACAAAAAAATTTAACTTTATTTTAGTTAAACTTTGAAAAATATTAGCATATTGAAAAGTTATTTAAGTATTTACTTAAATTTACAATTTCACATTATTTTATTAACAAACTAATAAAACTTTCAGCTACTCGCCGAAGAATCTGTAAATGTTAAAAAAGAACGTGGTCTGCATCCCCTCGATATTGATGCTTATTGGCTTCAACGTTGTCTTAGTAAATACTACAAAGATGCCATGGTTTCTCAAAGTAAAGCTGCTGATGTATTACGTATCCTTAAAGATGCAGCTGATGAAAGAGATTGTGAAAATCAATTAGTTTTATTGTTGGGATATGATTGTTTTGATTTCATTAAGCAATTGAAACTTAATCGTCAAATGATTTTATATTGTACAATGTTAGCTTCAGCACAAACGGATAGTGAACGTCAACGAATCCGTGAAAAAATGCGTAACGATAATAAATTAGCTAAAATTCTGGTACAATTAGATACGGGAAAAACCGAAGATGACGAAGGTTATGGTAATAGTTCACGTACCAGTAAAATGGATAAATCACAAATGGATGATAGTGGTCAGGGTATGGCAGGTCAAGTTCCTGGTCAAAGACAACTTTTGGAATTGGATGAATTGTCCTTTACACAGGGTTCTCATTTTATGGCAAACAAAAGATGTCAATTGCCAGATGGTTCATTTCGTAAGCAGCGCAAAGGTTACGAAGAGGTTCATGTGCCAGCTTTGAAGCAAGTGCCATTTGATGACAATGAAGAACTACAACCCATTGATAAGTTGCCCAAATATGTACAACCCGTTTTTAATGGTTTTAAAACATTAAATCGTATACAGTCAAGATTATGGCGTTCAGCCTTAGAGTCCGACGAAAACATGTTGCTTTGTGCCCCCACCGGTGCTGGTAAAACCAATGTAGCTTTATTGTGTATGATGCGTGAAATCGGTAAACATATTAATGAAGATGGCACCATTAATGCTGATGATTTTAAGATTATCTATGTGGCACCAATGAAATCTTTGGTACAAGAAATGGTGGGAAATTTTGGTAGAAGATTGGATTGTTATAATCTTAAAGTTTCTGAATTAACCGGAGATCATCAGTTGACCAGAGAACAAATTGCTGCAACCCAAGTTATAGTTTGTACACCAGAAAAATGGGATATTATAACACGTAAGGGTGGAGAAAAAACATTTACCTCTTTGGTGCGTTTAGTAATTATTGATGAAATTCATTTGTTGCACGATGAAAGAGGCCCAGTCTTGGAAGCTTTAGTTGCACGTACCATACGTAACATAGAAGTGACACAAGAGGACGTTAGACTTGTTGGACTTTCTGCTACCTTGCCCAATTATCAAGATGTTTCTACGTTTTTGCGTGTTAAACCAGATAAGGGTTTGTTTTATTTCGATAATAGTTTCCGTCCCGTCGCTTTGGAACAACAATATATTGGTGTTACCGAAAAGAAAGCTTTGAAGAGATTCCAGGTTATGAATGAAATTGTATATGAAAAAACTATGGAACATGCTGGACGTAATCAAGTATTGGTTTTTGTACATTCTCGTAAAGAAACAGGTAAAACAGCTCGTGCAGTTCGTGATATGTGTTTGGAAAAAGATACTTTGGGTAGTTTTTTGCGTGAAGGCTCGGCTAGTATGGAAGTATTAAGAACTGAAGCGGAACAAGTAAAAAATAATGAATTGAAAGAATTACTACCATATGGCTTTGCTATACATCATGCTGGTATGTCAAGAGTAGATCGTACTTTAGTTGAAGATCTTTTTGCCGATCGTCACATACAGGTTTTGGTGTCTACGGCAACTTTAGCTTGGGGTGTTAACTTGCCAGCCCATACGGTAATTATTAAGGGTACCCAAGTTTATAATCCCGAAAAAGGTAGATGGGTGGAATTGTCAGCATTAGATGTTCTGCAAATGTTGGGTCGTGCAGGTCGTCCTCAGTACGATACCAAGGGTGAAGGTATTTTGATAACAAATCACAGTGAATTGCAATTCTATTTATCTCTACTCAATCAACAATTGCCAATTGAATCACAATTTGTTTCAAAATTACCGGATATGTTAAATGCTGAAATTGTTTTGGGTACAGTACAAAATCTAAAAGATGCTGTAAATTGGCTGGGATACACTTATCTCTACATACGAATGTTAAGAAATCCTACATTATATGGTGTAGGTCATGATGCTTTAAAAGATGATCCTTTGTTAGAACAAAGAAGAGCTGATTTGATACATACTGCAGCCTTACATTTAGATCGCAGTGGTTTAATTAAATATGATCGCAAATCTGGACAATTCCAAGTTACCGCCTTAGGTCGTATTGCTTCTCATTACTATTGCACTCATGAAACTATGATGACTTATAATCAATTACTTAAACAAACTTTATCGGAAATTGAGTTGTTTAGAGTGTTCTCTTTATCATCGGAATTCAAACATATTGCTGTTAGAGAAGAGGAAAAGTTGGAGTTGCAAAAATTAATGGAACGTGTTCCCATACCCATTAAAGAGTCCATGGAAGAGCATAGTGCAAAAGTTAATGTCTTATTGCAAGCATATATATCACAGTTAAAATTAGAAGGTTTTGCTTTAATGTCTGATATGGTATTCATAACACAATCTGCCTCACGTTTAATGAGAGCTATTTTCGAAATTGTTTTACACCGAGGCTGGGCCCAATTGGCCGATAAATGTTTAACTTTATGCAAAATGATAGATCGTAGAATGTGGCAATCCATGACACCTTTAAGACAATTCAAAAAGATGAATGATGAAATAGCCAAGAAATTGGAAAAGAAGAATTTCCCTTGGGAACGTTTATATGATTTGGAACCTCATGAAATTGGCGAGTTGATAAGAGTACCCAAACTGGGTAAAACCATACACAAGTTTGTACATCAATTCCCTAAATTAGAATTATCAACTCATATACAACCTATTACAAGATCTACATTAAGAGTAGAACTAACTATTACCCCGGATTTCCAGTGGGATGAAAAGTTCCATGGCCTTTCAGAAGGTTTTTGGATTATGGTTGAAGATGTAGATTCTGAAATTATTTTGCATCATGAATTCTTTTTACTTAAGGAAAAATATTGTCAAGATGAACATCAATTGAAATTCTTTGTACCCGTTTTTGAACCTTTGCCACCACAATACTTCTTAAGAATTGTTTCGGACAGATGGATTGGTTCCGAAACTCAATTGCCAGTATCTTTCCGTCACTTGATATTGCCCGAAAAAAATATGCCTCCAACTGAGTTATTGGATCTACAACCTTTACCTATTTCTGCTTTGAGAAATCCCAAATTTGAAGAATTTTACAAAGATAAATACCCACAATTTAATCCTATACAAACCCAAGTTTTCAATGCTGTCTACAATAGTGACGACAATGTATTTGTTGGCGCTCCCACGGGTTCAGGCAAAATGACTATAGCTGAATTTGCCATAATGCGTTTATTCTCCCAGCAATCGGAAGGAAGATGTGTATACTTAGTGTCTAAAGAAGATTTGGCTGATTTGGTATTTGCTGATTGGCATACAAAATTTGCACATTTGGGACTTAAAGTCGTAAAATTGACTGGAGAAACTGGTACAGATTTAAAACTATTGGCTAAGGGTCAATTGATTATAACCACCGCTGATAAATGGGATGTTTTATCCAGACGTTGGAAACAACGTAAGAATGTGCAAAATATACATTTATTTATAGTGGATGAGTTGCAGTTGGTAGGTGGAGAAGATGGTCCTGTTTTGGAAGTAGTATGTTCCAGAATGCGTTATATTTCATCACAAATTGAAAAACAAATACGTATAGTGGCTTTGTCGTCTTCTCTAGCCGATGCTAGAGATGTAGCTCAATGGTTGGGTTGTAATACAAATGCCACATTTAATTTCCATCCGAGTGTTAGACCCATACCATTGGAATTACATATACAAGGCTTTAATATTACCCACAATGCCACTAGAATTGCTTCAATGTCTAAACCAGTTTATAATGCCATATTAAAATACAGTCCTCATAAACCTGTCATTGTATTTGTATCATCACGGAAACAGGCACGTTTAACTGCCATTGATATATTAACTTATTCTGCTTCAGACCTTCAACCTAATCGCTTTTTCCATGCTGAAGAGGAAGATATTAAACCTTTCTTAGATCGTATGACAGATAAAACTCTTAAAGAGACTTTATCTCAAGGTGTCGCCTATTTACATGAAGGTCTTACCGCTTCAGATCATCGTTTGGTGGAGCAACTATTCGATTCTGGAGCTGTTCAAGTGGCTGTAGTAGCCAAAGATCTTTGCTGGGGCATGAGTATTTCCGCCCATTTGGTTATCATTATGGATACACAATTTTATAATGGTAAAAATCACTCATATGAAGATTATCCTATAACAGATGTTTTACAAATGATTGGACGTGCTAATCGTCCAATTGAAGATGCTGATGCTAAATGTGTTTTAATGTGTCAATCGTCGAAAAAAGATTTCTTTAAGAAATTCCTTAATGAACCTCTACCTATCGAAAGTCATTTAGATCATCGTCTTCACGATCATTTTAATGCAGAGGTGGTTACTAAAACTATTGAAAATAAACAAGATGCTGTTGATTACCTTACATGGACTTTCCTGTACAGGCGTTTAACACAAAATCCAAATTATTATAATTTACAAGGCGTAACACATCGTCATTTATCTGATCATTTATCGGAATTGGTTGAAAATACTTTATCTGATCTTGAACAGTCCAAATGTATTAGTATTGAAGATGATATGGATACATTACCATTGAATTTGGGCATGATTGCCGCATATTATTACATCAATTATACAACAATAGGTAAGTTATTTTTTTATAATATAACATAACTAGAACTGAACTAGAACTGAACTA
>JACGTJ010000863.1:0-23176 GCA_014858695.1 Chrysomya rufifacies | reverse complement strand
AAAAAAAAAAAAAAAAAAAAAAAAAGAGTTCAAAAACATTTGTTATGATTACAATAGGGCCTAGGTCTTAGACTTTTTATAATTACAACATTTTTAAGATAAGAATATGATAATGAAAATTAAAAAAAAGAAACCTTAGTAACGGATGTCAATGCCAAATGATTAGATACACATTAAAATTTTTTACGATAAGATATTTAATAAAGCAAAAAATAAACTTAATAATAAATTTTCTTTTTGTTTTACTTTTGATTTTTCTTTTAGACTTAATTTTTTCCAAACATCAACAACTAAAACATTCCAATTCCAATAAACCTGTCACAAAAATCACTAATATTGCAAAACATATTTGGTCAACATGTTGAATACGAATTGTTGAAATGAATTGACTAAAAGGTGGTAGAGGAAATTTTGAAACGTAAACAATACAACTAAATTAAGAACATGGAATGTACACAAATTTCCATGGGCCACACAAAAAAGACATTGTCAGAGATATTTGAAAATTGTTATGGTAAAAGAAAATAAAATAGTGGAAGACAATTAAAACGGCTTAAAAAACATAATAACACTCAAAACAAAACTAAAAAGAAACTAAAACTATCTAACAAAAAGACATTGAATAATTATTTTAAGCGAATAATTGGGCGCAGCAAAAAAAAAAATTGCAAAATTGTATATGAAATTGAAAATTTCCCCCTATAATTTTCAAGTTTAATGCAGTTTTCTTAAAAATTTTACATAATATTTTTGTGATTTCTTTGTAAAATAGGCAACATGTTAAAAAAACATGTTGTTTTATATACGAAAACCACTGGTTGGTTTTTATTACTGCTGTTAACCAGCTTCTTAATTACTACTTCGGAAGCAGGTGTTATAAAAAAACGCGATATTGGCTTTACTGCTACCACAGAAGCGAACAACAATGAAAATTTGTCTGTTAACTTGACAGAGGCGAAACCGACCATTTTGTCTGCTATACCCAAGAGTGAAGTTGTCACTACAAAATTGCAGTTAGTAACAGGAATAAATTTTCCCACCGAATCTTCTAAGGAATTGACTAATAATGAAATATTATTAAATGAAGCTAAAAAACTGTTAGAGGAAGAAGACAAAATCATAGAAAACAATAAAGAATCCGAGTTAAAGAAAGACAAGGAGGAGGAGAAAGACGAAAAGGATTCTTTGGAAGAAAATGTAGTAAAGAAAAATAATTTAACAGTGGTAACTAAAAATGAAGACAATTTACAAGATATTAAAGAAATTATTAAAAATTTAGAAAATAAAGACCAACAATTAAGTGAAACCGCCACGATTGCCCATGAATTTAGTAATAAAGTGGTCAAACAGAACGCTCAAGAGAGTGAAGATAAACACGAAAAGGAAGACAGTTCTTTGGAGAATTCATTAAAATCTGCCGAAGAAAAACCAAGACCTCCTAGTAAAATATTAACCGAACTTAGAACTGATTCAAAAGATTTTAATAAAAAATCTCAAACTCAGGAATCTCAATTAGAGAATAGTATAGAAAATTCAAAAATACAAACAAAAGATCATATAAAACAAGAGAATAAAGACTCTTCCAAAGAAATTGAAAATAGAGAAACTAATTCCGATAAATCTTTAAGTAATAAAGAGGAGAACGTACAACAAATTTTCAATTCGAATGGTTTAGATGCTAAAGAATATTTGAATTCAAATACAGAAACAAAAACTTTGGTAAATGAAGAAACAGTCAAGCCGGAGTTAAAAGCAACAACTTTGGATTCCCAAGAACAAGATAAAAATCATATTAAAACCACGATTTTAGAAACTGCAGGTCAAGAAGAAAATAATATTAAAACCAAAACTTTGGAATCCAATGAACAAGATCAAAACGAAAATAATAAAATTAATTTGAAATACAAAACTTTAGAATCTGAAGAAAATGAAAAGCACGATTTAAAACTGAAAACTAAGGAAACTCAAAATGAAGAATTACAAACAAACGATAAAGAAACTTCCTTGTCTGTGGCTCAAGTTACAGATCATAAGGAGGTTTTAGAAACCACTTCAATGAATCCTTTAAAAGAAACTAAGGAATTTTCCTCTAACACTGAAAATAGCTTAAAAGAAGAATATTCCAAAAATAAAATACAAGATAATATAGATCAAGAGCAACTTCTTAAAAATAATGAAGTTAAAATTTCTTTAAAATCTACAACTTCTAAACCCGAAATTATGGCCAAAACTACTTTGCCTACAGACGCCAAAGATGAGGATTTATTAATATTTGAGGGAGATAAAAAAGAATTTGCTAGATCTATGTTTCATAAAGATTTAACTACGATTATGCCTTTAGCTAATAATGAAGTTCTAATGCCTGTAACCACTTATAGGCCGGTTATATTAAGTGTTAAAGAGGAAAATTTAAGAGATGATGTACAAGATGTGGGAATTTCTGGACTTAAAGAAAAGAAACCAAAATTTATTAATGATAATTCCACAAATGCCCAACAATTGAATTTGCCTAATAATATGGAAGTATGGTCTTTGGCTGGCATGAAATCCCTACCCAAAGAAAGTGTTGCTAGGGAAACAGAGCAAGCGCATAATCAAACAGAGAAAGAGGTTTTGGAGTTGAAGCCAGCAGAGAAAAATGATACCATGATGATGATTAATACTAATAGTGAGAAAAATTTGTTGGATTGGTCACAAATTATGATGGACAAGGAATTGTCCACCACTACCAGAAATGAGGCAGTTTTAAAGGACAGTATAGAGGAAAAGGAAAAGCATTTGGAATTATCTAACACCAGCAAAAATGAAGACGTTTTAAACAATATTACAACTTTAACTACTGAAGCAAATGATTTAAATAACAAATCTCTGGCAAAAGAGGAAGAGGTTACTATGAATTCTTTAAGGGAAGGAGAATCTATGTTAAACAAAACAAATCAAGACACAATCTTATCATTTGCTAATAATAACAGCAATGAAACAGATAAGAATTTTGAAATTAAAGAAGAAAACGATACAAATATGAATCATAGAGAAATGATAAGAGAACTTGAAGCTACTACAACTACTGCTTCCACTAACACAAACGATGTTGAATACAATATGGTTAACAACCCTTTAAATGCAACGTTGAACATTGAACCAAATTTAAATGAAAAAATAAACTTGACTTTAAATCAAACACACTATAATAATAATAACAATGAAATGCATACTACAACAACAGCTGGAAATTTAAACTTAAATTCGACGTTAACGGAGACATTGGCGTCAACTGAAACAACAGCTGTTGCTGGAGATACGACTACAGTTGAGCAAATTTCCAGTGAGACAACAACAGTTAGTACGGTCGAAACTAGCAAAGCAAACGCATCGTCGTTATTAAATAATTTGTTGAATTTAACGAGACAAGTTGAAAATTTAAATGATTTTAATAATAACGTAAATATTCAACAAACTAATTATTCTACGGAACGCAATGAATTAGAAATTACAACAGCTATTAATCAATATAATATAGAAGAAACAACAACAACAACCGTTTTACCTATTACCACATTTAGGCCAACTATTTTGGCAATAACCTCTACTACCTCAGCTAACTTAAAACCCGTAACGTTTGAACAGGAAATTGTTGTTGACCAAAATGGCAACAACGAATTTCAAATAAAAAATTTAACACAACAATCAATATTAGCAAGTGACAACTCAAATAACAATAATAATTCTATGAAAATAAGTGAAACGCATTTAGGGGAAAGAGAATTTGAAACTACTACTACAACCAGTACCATCGCTACAATAATTGAGACATTTAATACGACAACAGCTAAAACATTAGCAGAAACAGAAAATACTCTTGTTACAACTACAACTACCAATACTCCAACAACTACTACGTCATCTTCTCAAGAAGTTGCCATAATAAATGTAACATCAGAAAGTAGTTTAAATGCTAAAGAAGAGTTAGAAGAGACTTCCACTACACAAATTACCCCTAAAACTATAGAACAAACCACAATTGGGTCAGTTAACTTAGACAATGAAAATACAGAGAGTAAGCTAAATGAAACATTAACAAATAACGCTGATACTTTGTTGACTACAACAACAACTAATACACCTGTTGTTTTTGAAAATTCGTCAACTCCTCCAACGACAACAACTACCGAACAAAATATTCCTTTAACAACTGTAAGCGGACACCAGCAACAGGAAATTGCACATCAAGAAAATAATTCAAGTGAAAAAGATGCAAAATTAGAAACTACCACCATGAGCATTATAGAAAGCACTACATTAATGCCGGTAATGGTAACAACACAAAACGAAGAGACCTATATAAGTTTATTGGATGATTCTACTACATCCAGCACAACAACAACGAGTACTCAAGCTTACTCTCCCTCTATAATAACAACGACAACATTAGCTCCTTCAACGACAACAGAATATGTTTCATCTACATCACCTCCTCCATCTTCTCCGCCATCAACCATCTCAACAACAACATCTTTACCTTCGGCTATAACGACTAAAGTCGAAGAGATTTATAATGTCATACACAGTACCACAACTGAGTTAATACAAACAACAACACAACATTTAATAACGGAAACTGAAGAAGAATCAACATCCACCACCACCATACCACCTGAAACCACCACACCCTTTACTAATATGATTAATACGGCTGATATTGGCAAATCCATGCCTACACTCACCTCTATTATGGGTGGCAATAGTGGTAATATGTATCCTAAAAATTCCGAGGCTACTGGAGAGACAGACGTTAATGTCATCATAGCTATAACAGTTAGTGTAATTGGTGTTATAGCTTTAATATTGCTAGTAGGATTCCTTTACTTAATGCGTAAGAGACAAAAACAAAATTCCTATCCTAATCGCTGTCGACCCGTAAGTATGGATGAATTCACTATAGACAATGCTTCGGTGGGTGGTAGTATGCGTAAGAGTAGTGCTTTACGTTCTTCCAAACGTACTTATGGTAATTTAGCTTTTGATGATCCTTCGTTGCGTCATAATCCTATGGGTGTACATGAATTGGCGAAATTTGTGCAAGAACGTTTGCGTATATTTGAAGAGTTTAGAGATGTACCGCAGATAACGTCGAGATTGGATGAAGTACCGCCAGGTTGTGAGGATAAAAATAGGTGAGTAACACAATTATTTTATGTTTCGTTTTAAAAATTTAGTTTTTGTTAAATCAGCGAAAAGCATTATGTTTTAGAAATTTTAATTATTAAGATATATTTTGAAATATTCCATAAAACTTTATCAAATCAAATCTCTAAATTATTAAAAAAAAAAAACTTGATTCTTATAAAATTATTGCTAAGAGTGATAATTAAGTTTATATATCATCCCATTTTAAAAACGTTCGGGGAATAATTGAGTAATGCTATACTGATCAACAAAGTATAAAGTTTTCCTGTGTTTTAAATGTTTTCGAAAATTATTACTAACCTAACCTATCTGGCATAAATAATATCCTAGATTTTATAAAACTATAGTAATAGGACAACATATAGGCAGTCATAAATCTATGATCAAACGCTTTAATTTTTCGAATTATTTAATTGTGATATTATGAGCTTACCTCTAAGAGGCGAATTCACCAAGAAATTTGTCTATTAAAAATCTGAAATTGATCAAAATTTACGTTTCGAATTTTTCGATTTTACGTCGTAAATTAAACTGATATAAACTTGTTAACCTCCAAAAAATCATCATTTTTATATGGTTATTTACCCTTTCATTTCGATTCGTGCCCGTTTAAAAGATTAAATAAAAAATTGTTTTAATACATTTTTATTACGACTGGGAATTTTTCACTGTAAAATATAAATTTAAATGATTAATATGAATTTCACTTGACTAAAGTAATTGAAAAGAAAAACAAGTTTTTAGAACATTTAAGAAAACAATTTGATCATTTAAGATGTTTATTATATAAGCAAGCTAAATCCACTTAGATATATTCAATTCAGAATAAGGAAATTAAAAGTTTGAAGTGATAATTTAATGCTTATTAAATTTATTGATTTACCTTTAAAAAATACTGAAAATTTGTGATATAAAAAAGGCAATAATTATTCTTTTTAAAAATTTTTTGTTTGTCAAATTTCGATATTTAAAAAACAAATAACTACTTTTGTTTTCAGTATATTATATATATTCAGTATATTACTCAAAAGTTCCATTGTTTTTAAGAACTAAGAAGCAGATTTTAATCTTATTTGATTAAATATATGGTGTTTTTCAAAAATCACTCAAAATTATTAAAGTTTTCAAACTTTTATTTTATTAAAAAACAGAGAAGTGTATTTTAAATTCGTCTAGACTTAAGTTTAACATTGAAATTTAATTATCTTGTATCCGTATTTACTTTCTTTGTTTAAATATGATATTAATTTCCCTTTCTCTCTCTCTCTCTGTCTCCCTGTCTGACACTCTATCGTTACAGATATGCCAATGTACTGCCGCTTCCTGAAACTCGTGTCATTTTGCAGCGTCTTAACGATGATGATAAAACTGAATATATCAACGCCAATTATGTCACAGTAAGTTTTAATATAATTTTTAATAATAAATAATAACAATAATAAAAATTAAACAAACTACCATTTCCTCCGACAACTAAAACAAACAACACCCCCTCATTTAAATAAAAAATACATATTCATGCACAAACATACATGCTTTTGAAATGTGATCAAGTTAAAAAAAGTGTTTGTTTTAATCTACTTCTTTTCTGCTTAGTGAAACAATATTTTTTTCAAAGAAAAGAAAGAAAAAAACGTAATTACTTGGATCATGTAATCATTAACTAACATTAATCATGATTAAACACTAAGATGATCATCAGCAGCTACATGATCATGATAATAGTTGAAGTTTTTCATGTAGTAAATTAAGAGAAAAACAAAAGATCAAAACAAATGAAAGGAACGTTTGCTTAAAAAAACATTTTATATAAACAAACTAGACTTACTTGCCATAATAAAATTTTGTAAAATTAGAGGTTTGTGAGTTTTACGCTTAATATTAAATAAATATGCATTTGTTACACTATTTGTTTTTCGTAGTTATTAGTATTTTTTTGTTATATTGATGTTTGTGTAATTTCAAAGCAACAACAATTTAACCTTTTTAAAAATAAATAATTTTACTTACATTTTCTTTTTTATTCTCACTACATTTGAATAATATTATTATTGTAATAATAATTTGCGGTTAAAGTGCGGGTCTAGATTTAGAAATGTTTATAATTTATATATATAGAGAAAAGAAAGAATGCAATTGTATGCGTAAAAATTATCAAGAGCAAAAAGAAACTTTTAATTTAGTGTTGCCAGTAGAACGGGATTTTTGTAAACAAAAAATGACTAGTAATAGGAGAATGTGTGGATAAAATATAAGTATAGCTAAAGTTTATCAAAAATTCGACTTGTTTTATAAACAATTTATTATTTAAACTGCCATTTTCAGCTAAACAATGAATAGAAGTTAAACTCCATCAGTTATGTAGTTCAAATTTTTTTCCAATAAACTGAAAGTTAGCGTTTAACTTCACGTTATTATTTTTTCTTTGTACCCAAATTAAATAATAAGGTATGACAACCCAATAAAAAAGAAAGATGTAATACTTCGAAATTGTCTCTGTTTAAATATTTTTAATCGATTTGAATTGCTGAGTTTTAAAGAATCTTATAAACCAAATATTATTAAAAATAAGCTATAATTAAAGAACCAACAATTTTATCACCGGATTTTTTTAACATAAAAACAGTGTTATCATGAGTAATAATCTTTTTGTAACCAGAAGATAAACCGCCACCCGATTAAAAGTTTTCACATGTAAATTGTTTTCGGTAACGTAAAAATTACAGATCATGGTTAAATTTAGTTTAGTTCTTGATCTGCCCATGTTTTAATCTACTTCTTCAAAATGTAAATATTTCAATATCGATATAAAAAAAAAATAAAATAAAACAACTGAGAAATCAAAATTAGAGCATTAACGTTTTTAATAAATGCGAACTAATTAACGCATATTCTTGCAAAATGTCGGCAAAAAGTACAATTACAAGACGGTCATTGAATTTTCATTGATGGTTTTCGAGATTTTATTAATGTGGCGAGGTGTTAAATCGTTTTCGCATAATATCTTAAATGTATTGGACAATATTATCAATCGTACTTACAATTCGATATTGCCAATAAGATATTGGACAATATTATCAATTGTACTTACAATTCGATGTTGCCAATAAAATGTCAAAACTTTATGTTAACCTTTCTCTATGTTTTCAATTTTCAGTCAGTAAATTTTTTCGATTTTTAATACTGACAAAAGTAACAACAATAATAAAAAATTATTATTGAGAAATAAAAAAAAAATTTGGTTAGGATACAAGATTCGAGCAATATTTTATATTTTGCAAATCAATTTTAATATTTAGAAATCTGTATAATATCTAAAATTATTATAAATAATTGGGGAATAATTTTCGAGTTCTATTTTTCTGGCAACACTATTTTTAAATATGCACAAAATCCACCAACAACAATTTCCATTTTAAATAAACAACTACAAAAAAGCAAGAACTATTATAGCGTATGTTACTACCATTCCCGTCCGCCCCTCTTACTGAGCGTCTCATTAATTGTCTTTATTTAAAAACAAATAAATAAACATGATAAAGCTGGAAAAAAATTTAATTTTCAATTGAAAATCGAATTTAGAAGAGTAGAAATTCAAAATTCTCATTTGTTTTTAATAAAATTATTTGTTAAATAATTCATTATTATGAATCATTTAGTAAACATGTCATTTAGATTTATTTTATAATATTAATCTCATTTGCCAGAGTTTTTAAATGAAACATGGAGCGTAAATGAGAGTTAAGTAATAATACACATTTTTTCATGTTCTGAAGATTTTGTTTATACAATTATTTTTGTTAATTTCAGCATATTGGGTGCAGCTTTAAACGTTTGTTTTCGTTTTTTATTGTTTTATTTTGATTGTTATTTTGATTTTGTGTGTTTTATTGTTAATATTAAAAAAAATTATTTATTTTATAAAAAATAACTAGAGTGATGCGAGGGTAGATCTTAGATTTGTTAAAAAATCTATACCTGGCGCAATATAGTTCATGTTAAATTTAAGTTCAGTTTTTGTTTAAGTCTAGCTCTTTTCGAATTCAGTCCTAGTTCAATTCTAGTTTAATTCTACTTCAATTCTAATTCAGTCCTAGTTCAATTTTAGTTAAATTCTGGTTAAGTTTAAGTTAATTTCTAGTTCAATTCTAATTCAGTTCTAGTTCAATTTAAGTTCACTTCTGTTTCAGTTCTAGTTCAATTTAAGTTCATTTTAAGTTCAATTTTTATTCATTCGTTCTTCAATTCTGTTATTCAAAGCTAATGGATTTCTATTTGAGTTTAATTTTAATCCAGTTCTGTTTGTTTACAGTTTAATTATAGTTCAGTTTTGTTTGCTCTTCTATTTAGTTCCTAATTCATTTGCCATCCCTGATGGGGGTGTAGGCAGACAATGCTGTCAATATAGTGCTTTAATTTCGTTTGCTTTTATATTTTTATAAATATTCTTTAAAAAATTATCATTTATAGGCAATTTTTGATAAATTTCATTAAATAAATTTAAAAAGAAATTCACCCTCGTATATTTTTTATATTATTTTATAAATTTAACTGATTTTGTCTTATTGAAAAACAACATGAGACATTTATAATAATTTTAAACAAAACAGGTAACGCTGTGGTTTTTGTGTTACTCATCCAACGAACAAAAATATTAATTATTTTTGCCATATTTAGATCTAAAGAACATCGCTTAACTCAATTGAAACCCACTGCAAATAACAGTTAAACATTTTTAAATTTTTAATCATCTTAACTAAGATTTAACAAAAAATTTTAAATATTTTTTTTATTTTCTTCAGGGTCCCAAAGATCCACCAAATTACTATATCGCCTGTCAAGCTCCACTCGAGTCAACAGTTGAAGATTTTTGGCGCATGATATGGGAACAACAATCACGTGTCATTATCCAAGCTACCGATCTCATAGAAAATGGGGTAGAAAAATGTGCTGAATACCTACCGCCATCCGTGACACTCGACAATCATTCCACTTTTGGTGACTTCCAAATTACACTACAAAATCGTGAAGTTAAAGATAAATATGCTATTTCAACTATACTACTGAAAAATATTAATGAAAATACTAGCCGAGAATTAACACATTATTGGTATAAATGGCCAGAAGTGGGTGTACCTTCGGAAGAAGCACCCATTATTGCAATGCTTTTAGAAGCTAGATCTTCACTCATAAGTTATGCCATTGAACAGGCTAATGAAGATAAGGAAAAATCTTCAACGGCTACTTTGAAATCAGCTGAAGAAGGTACAGTGGGTACGTCGCCAACAAAGAGTAATTCCAATGGTAGTAGTGCTAATGGTAGTTCGGGTGAAATTAATGGTAATATATCAATGGTGCATATAAAAAAGACTGCCAGAAATCAGGGGTAAGTAAAATTTTTAATTTTAAAGAAATATTCTTTACATTTTTAGTGTTAAAAGAATTTGGTAAATTTAAGAATCGATTCGATTCTTAAGAATTGACTATTTTAGATTTTTCACTAGACTGTAGCAGAGAGTATTGACTTTACTATTACGTATAGTCTAGACTACTGACGAAACTATACTATAGACTAGTCTATACTATAGACTAGATTTTCATTTAGACTATTGACTAGACTATAGTCTAGACTATTGACTAGACTTTAGTCTAGACTATTGACTAGACTTTAGTCTAGACTATTGACTAGACTTTAGTCTAGACTATAGACTAAACTTTAGTCTCGACTATTGACTAGACTTTAGTCTAGACTATTGACTAGACTTTAGTCTAGACTATAGACTAGACTTTAGTCTAGACTATTGACTAGACTATAGTCTATATTATAACCTAGACAATAGTCTACTCTCAGGGTTCTCAAATCAGGGTTCCTTGTGTGCCACAAGGGCTTCAAAAGTTGATCGTGTGGCCAGATTCAGCAAGAATCTTTGTCTAGAATATTGAGTAGTCTATAGTCTAGATTATTTTTTAAGACAATAATGCAGACTTTTGTCGAGACTAAAGTGTAAACTACTGACTAGTATAGTATCTAGACAATTGACTATATTATAGTAGAGACTATTGTATAGACAATTCACTAGAGAGCGAGACTAATGACCACGGAAATCTATTTGTTTGAGTGATTTTAAAAACATAACAATTTCAGCGTCTACATGTTAATGTCTCATCTGAAAACTCTTTTTAAAACATGAACTTCTAAACTTTCTTCTTATAAACTATGATTTCCTGTTGTTGTTTTAGTACTTGTCCAGCTATAACTTTATTTCCCTCCTAAATTTCTATATGTTAAATGTTTTCTCTTTATGTCAAAAATATGTTTGTTTTTATTTCTAGTCCCTTAACTATTCACTGCTCTCCAGGTACTGGACGCACAGGTACAATAATTGCCTGTGACATAGCTATAAGAAGTTTGGAAACACCCAAACGTACCGTAGATATACCACAAATTGTCTATTATGTAAGAAGAGGAAGAGCCAGTGCGGTCTTAACTAAGGAACAATACGAATTTATATATAAAGTTGCCAATATGTATGCAGCTAAAATAACAAATCCCACTAATTACAATTGAAAAGAAAGGCCTAACGGAAAACAAAAAATCAAAACAAAAATTCCCAAACAATCCTAAGAAAAGTGCCTTGATTTTTTTTTTAAATTGGAAAAAAACAACCATAAATGAAACAAACTTTAAAACACTCATTTCAAGCAACACATTGTAGTCATTATATAATTATATTTTTATTATTAATAATATTAATTATAATTAATTACAAAATATTATTAAATTCAATGTTATGTTAATTTTTTTTTTAACAATTTTGTTTATTGGAAAAAAACGAAATTTAAAAACATGAACAGCAGCTTTATTACAAACAAAAAATTAAAATTTTTTTAAAAATAATTATTTATTTAGCTATTGTATGTATTTTCTCTTTAAATTTTCTTTTAATTTGCTTTAGAAAAAATTGATGCTGCTTTTTCTTTCTAAGCTAAAGCAGCATTTAACAAAATTTGTTTGTTATGTATTAAATTCCTCTTTTTTGTGATATTATAATTATAAAATTAATTAAAAAATAATAAACTATTATATGCTATTCTTTGTACATGTTGTATTCTATATTCCAATATTATTTAAGTATTAATGTTTAAATTTCTTTTGTAAATATAAAATTAAAATCTTTTAGTTAATTTTCTTTTAAAAAATTTAGAAAAATAAACAAATAAACAAAACAAGCATTCACATTTAAAAAAAAATAAATTTCTTGAAAGGAAATAGTGTACTTTGGATATTTATGTTCTAAACTACCTAAAAGTATGCTATTTTTTATTATGATTATTATTATTTTGTTAATAATTATTTAGTAAATTTATTTGTTAAGGGTCGGTTTTTGTGTATAAAATTAAGTGCTTTTTTAAGTGTTATTAAAATTTGACCTTTTAAGCTGTGAATCTCGCGAATTAGAATCATTGTATACATTGTATAAACATATTATAAAAAAATTATATATAAATTTAATTTGTATTGTATTATAAACGAAAATATTTTAAATATAAAAAAATAATAAATATACATATTCAAACAAAAATATATATCACGAGAAAGTTTGTTTTTTTTTTAATTGAACATTTAAACAAGTAAGTAATATGTCTAAGAATTTATGAATATCTTTAATTTAAGCTTAACTAAATACGATCTATGGGGAAGCAGCCATGACTTAAACAATCGGACAAAATTGTAAATCTTAAAAAAAAAACAAGTAAGAACGCTATATTCGCCTATGCCGAATCGTATATACCCTTCACTTAAGTTGGCTAACAAAAAAAAAATACTCCAAAAATAGCCTATTCCATTCCCCGTATCTGGTTAGATGTTGATCCGATAAATCCTCCAAAAATCAATAACATTTTCAGTGAAATAATGAAGTCTCTATCTTTTATAACGGTTTCACAAATCCAAAACAAAGACTTGTGGTAATGTGATGTGTTTGCCATTTAGGAATGTATTCTGCCGAATTTAACATTATTTGGATAATAAGTCCACTCATAAATAAACATTATTGTACATCACCGTGTTAAGACTTCTTCACGAAGGTGTAAACGATGTCATAAGCAGAAGTGAAGTGGAGACGCCTCAGTTTGCTAGAAGTTTGGTTTAAAGCATCCTGATGTCCTTAGATTCAATAAATCCTGCACTTAAGGAAACAAGCCATACTTTTTGACAAATCTACGAAATGTCATTCCAAATCTTGAAAAATGAGCCCAACAGTTTGTAGCTTTGTAAGACATAGCAATCCTATAAATGATGTCGGTTCAATTCTTCCACATTGAAACAGATCTTACATTAATTATTTCTAGGATACGTTCGTATAAACGTCGAATCATACAGAGATCCATAATGACGTCATTAAAAATTCTCGCGATCGTAAGAAATGATTTGATATACATATTGTATAGCTTTATGGTCGGGAGCCGTCATAAACGACATACCAACCAACAGACGGACTGCACACGATTCAAAATGTATATGCTTTACGGGGTCTCAGCTGAAAAATATAGAAATTATAAACAGAATAACAAACTTATATATAGCCTATCACTATAAGTGAAGGTTATAAAAATATCAACATATATTTCAACTTAAGTCCATAGATATTCATTACAAATATAAATTCTTTGACCCTTTAATTCTAGTACCTGTAACTTAACCTATAAATTTGTACATTTTCTAATTCTTAACAATTATTTTGAAATATCAAAATTATCAACATACTAAGTGCTCGAAATATATTCTAGTTTATAAATATGTTAATTATATATTTTACCAACTAATGTGCATAATATATGTAGGTATATCTCATTATTAAAATACTTTTTAGAATTTATGCAATATTAGGATTTCTTTTACAAAATAAAAATTACTATTTCTAAAAATCTACATACATATTTCTAAATATTTCAACTAATGTGATCCCTCTTTAAAAAACAAAAAACAAAAATACAAAAAAGCATTTAAAATGCTTAAAATTTTAAGAAAAAATACAAAAATAATGAAATTATTATATATTGAATTCTAAATAATATATGTATGTATGTATGTGTCATATGTTCATAATTAAATTTGTATAAATGTTGTTAGTAATTGTATTTAATGTGTTTATAAATTTATTTTTAAAAAAAGTCTATATAAAAACGGTTAATTTCAAATAATTTTAAGTTATAATTTGAAAATCTCAGAACTGTCCGTATAACATAAAGATACTAACAAATATCTTAATATTTCACAGTGATTCAAAACATTGTATTTCCTATTAAAACATTTCACTGTCAAGAAAAAAAAATCTTTGAACTTTAACAAAATTTCTGTTTAAAATATTGAAAAAACGTTTGGGAATTTGACTGCGTTCATAAGAGATTTGAAAGTTTAGGAAACACCCTAGTGTAAAACTCTAGTGTGTATTTTAGGTATGGCAATACCGTTATTCCCATTTAAAATATTACGGGATTTGCAATATCCCAAATCCTGGGATTTATCGAAATAGATTTATTTTATCTTCGATATGATTTGATAATGACATAAAAAGGAAATAAAATCCAAGATCTTAGAAATATTACAGGATCAATAAAAAAATCCGAAATCCTAAATCATGAAACATTTATTTTATCGTTGATATGTTTTTATTATAACTCAAAATTACGAAAAATTACTACTTAAGAACATAAAAATCTAGGGTTTCCGAAATATCACAGGTTTAATAAAAATTTACCAGGACTTGATATCTCCAAATCCGAAATCCCGAATCATGGAATTTGCCCAAATGCATTTATTTATTTTTTTTTTTTCGTTGATATGTTTTTATTATGACGTAAAACCCAAAAACCCAGGAAACTTCAAAAAATCTCAGATCATGGAAAATCCCGGAATTTGAAATTTTCAAATCCCAAGATTTTTAAAAACCAGTCCCGTTTTACATCCAAAAGTAAATTTTTATGCTATTTCCCTTTGTTGCCATCTCATTATTTCAATCATTTTTGGGATTTTTCATTTTGATGTACTTTCTTGGTGAAAACAAAGACCGAAATTAATAGATGGATCAAATTGTAAATATCAGAATCAGATATTTCATTTCAATATAACTAAAACGTCAGCGCCGCTTCTCATTGTCTTTAAACTTATTTGAACTAATATAAGAAATATTAAAACTAAAATAGAATGTCCATTAACTCCAAAACCAAGAGAGATACACAAATATTTTGTTAACAAACTTGTAGTAAATTTTATAGATTTTAAATTCCATAATGGCTATAAAATGCATATGTTGTATAACAAATGAAATATAAACAGATGACGGATGGTATAAACCAAAATTTACTTAACACCAAAAAATTTCCGAGGTGACCTCTATATTGCGATCAGTTAAGTATGTATTAAATCAAAATAATCATTTCTATAACCACCATCAAAAAAATTATTGGGTTTGTCATTACGTTTATAACATGTTATAATATTTGACCCCAACATGTATGTTCTCAGATTCATAGTCAATATAGCAATGTCCGTCTCTCTGTCTGTTAAAAGTACAATAGAGATCGCACCAGATCAGCTATAAAGATGCCATAAATATTTATCTTGTTTAAGGTTTATTTGATATTGAAAATGGACATAATCGGTTAATAAATATGGAAGTTATGAACTAAATCACCCATAAATACAGGCCATTTTGGAGCATTTTATGGCATAACACGTTACACTACTTAAAACGGTAAAAGGTACAACGATGGAAATTTGGATGCCCCACTACATGGTAATGGGAAATAGAACATGTAATTTGACATTGGTCCCTCCCACTTTTTCCCCACCTGTCATTTTAGGTCATAATCAAATATATGGAATATAACATGTTCATTATTCCTTAAATCGAACTACAATATTGCGTGGGCGTGTCTTTTGCCTATTTTTTTCTATGTTACACAGGACCTATTGATGATGGGTATCCAAGATTTAATCAAGTCGAATATAATCTCACTTGTTTTTTTTTACTTTTTTTTAATCTTTAGATTACTAAATAATTCAGAATATTACAATCTCAAAAATGTTTGGCGAAACATCCACTTAAAAAGACCTGATGGTCTAGGTCATCGGTATATATAAATTAATTCGTTCGTGAAAATTGCGATAGAATGATGCTCTCATTTCTCCCTGAATACAATGAGAGTTCTGAAAAATTTGTCAAAATTTAGCTTTAACATCAATCAAAATCTTATGAAAATACAAAGACTAACAAAATTTCCTATTCTAAGCCTGCACAGCGGATTTAGAGTTAATATTCTTGATGAATATATCCGGGGTAGTAATTGATGATGCCTCTTATTCCGAACTTTCAAATGTGCATTCAGGATTTCGGGGGTTTAGAAGATTTTCAATTCTGCTTCTTAGTGTTATGTACAATTGAAATTTTTCAATTTCTTTAAATATTAATCAAAATCTAACCTTAAACTTAAATTTTAATTGTTTTAATTTAACAAATCATCAATTCTAAAATGTAAGAAAATAAAAATCATTTAACTTGAATAGCCTTAATCTATACACAATTGTATGTAAATTAGCAAAATGTAATACATATTATTAAAATTTAAAAAAAAATGAAAATGTTTAAAAACTATTAAAATTAATAAACGCCTTAAAATAATACTCAATATGTTAAATTTGTAAAAACAAAAATTTAAAATGAAACTAAAGCTAAAAACAAAATTTACAGAACTAAACCACAAATATTTTTTACTTTTATCTATGAAAAAGAAAATCTTAAGAAAATAAAACAAGTAAGAACGCTATATTCGGCTATGCCGAATCTTATATACCCTTCACTTAAGTTGGCTAACACAAAACAAAAAATCCTCCAAAAATAGCCTATTCCATTCCCCGTTCCAGATTAAATGTTGATCCAAAAAAATCCTCCAAAAATTAATAAAATTTTCAGTGAAACAATGATGTCTCTAACTTTTATAACGGCTTCACAAATCCAAAACAAAGATTTATCCTAATGTGGTGTGTTTATGGTAATGTGGTGTGTTACCATAAACATATAGCTGTGTGTGTTTGAGTGGGGTTTATTAGCAAAACAAAAACAACTATTATGAATAAAATAAAATTTAATGTTTTTTTGACAATAACTCGACTATTTATTAACCGATTTAAAAAGCCAAAATTGTAAAAAAAAATCATATCGATTTATGGAGGTTCCAAGTCCGTAGTACATATAAAAATAGTCGAAGTTTTTAAAAATATTCAAAAATAATTGTTTTTTAAAGATATCTAGGCCATTTATGAATGGATTCTGCCGAATTTAAACTCTCGCGACCCTAAAGAATGATCTAATATACATAATGTATAGCTTTATGGTAGGGGGCCTTCATAAACGACATACCAACCGACGGACGGACGAACATGCATATTTTCTCGAACCCACGATTCAGAATATATATACTTTATGTGGTCTCAGATCAAAAATGTAGAAATTACAAACGGAATGACAAACTTTTATATACCCTACCCTTTCACTATAAGTGAGGGGTATAAAAAAAGAAACGATTTCTTTGACTGATGCGGTTTCTCTGGTTATTTAATGGGTGAATGCCGGCTTTAAAAACAACAAAAACAAAACTATATTATAGAGTATACTTTGTGTTAAGTGCCGCTTGAATTATTACAAGAAAAGAAAAACTATGTAAATTTGTTTATTGAAGTGGTAAAAAGGGTGTATTTTTTGGGTGTTATTTGTACATATTTACATAAATATCTTTGTATAAAACCTAAGGAATAACTTGCCAAAATAGCTTTTGTATGGATTACAAAATAAGGAGAAAATTTATTTGAAAACTTTTCATATAAAATATTTGTCTAATGTTTCTTTAATGTTTTTTTTAAAGTTTATTAACCCGACCTATAAAAAAACTGCATGATTTATGGTCAGTTCTATAATAATAACCAGCATTAATGTTTAGTAACATGAAATTTTATAGTTAATACTCGTAAAAGCTAGAAAATTTATAAAAAAAACCTAAATAACAAAAAACTATAAATATAATTCTAATAATATAAACAAATAATTGTATGAATTTGTGTGTGTGTGTGTTTAATTTAATGATTGCAATATTTATCCAGAGATTTATCAGAGCTGCATATGACATGTACACTAAGAAAAATTACAATGATAAAATGCCGTTTGAAATGCCGTACGCATAACTTGGAAATTGCAAAGTTCTGTTATGCTATTGTAATATTCTTTTAATCACACATAGAGTTACCTTCAGTATTAAAAGATTGCTTCAATTGATCTGAATTATTCGTTTTTGTGCAAGTTATAGAAGCTGCTAACGAAATGTTTCCATAATTACAGTATTTATTTTCATGATTACTTCGGAATTGGCTGCAGATTCTTGCCTTTTCAAATGATTATAAACATATTATTCTCAGATGAATCCATATTCAACATAAAAGGGGCTTAGACATGAAGAACTTTAACGTAAGGAGACCCAAAAATGACCGTCTTAAACCACTAAATTGTAAAGGAACAGTTCCACATAGTGGAGTATCAATAATAGTTTTTCATACAAGGAGTTGGGCCAATTCACCAAATTACTGCGAAAAGGAATCGATTTGTTTATAAAAATTTGTTGGAAAACGTAATGGTGCTATATGCAGAAGAAAACATGCCACTGATTTGGGTTTTCGAACATGATAATGATCCAAAACATGCTTCAAAATTTGTTAAGGAATGGTTAAGTCAATCAAAGGTAAATGTTCTCAGGTGGCCAGCTTAATCGCTAGACTTTAACTCCATTGAAAAACTTTGGAGCATCGTTGGCTGTAAAGTAAATAGAGATTCAGGGACAAATAAAAATACCATTTTTAATCGTATCCAAAACACATGAAACAGCATTTCTAAAGATTAAATTGAGAGGTGAAATTATTCAATTTCTTTATTTTTTACAGGAATAAAAAAGTTGCACTAGAATTTATGGTTATTTCGTTATTTTGGAAAAAATATCATTTAAGCAAATAGATTCCTTTTTAACGTTTAATATGAATAAAGTCTAAAGATAAAACCCCCGTTTTAACCTTTTTAGCTGAATATATTTTCTAAAACATCAAAGTATAATGTCAGTTGCTTTTGATTTGGTCACCAGTGTATGTCCGATTGTGATCTTAATAAATTTCAACAAGATTTGTTCCTTTACATGGAATGCAGGGGATCTTGGTGAAATACTAGAGCGATTAGAACCTATTACGATCGGTATTGTCGTTGTTTCAAAATGTTTCAAATTGAAATCTGTAAATCATTTTCAACATTCCATAGAACATTTGTACTAAGGGGAGGTGAAATAATGGAGCGATGGTAACCAATTCTTTGTTTCGAATGAACAGTTAGCCGGCCATCAGTTTAGACAGACGGACTGACTTAGAAAATGCTTCTAAATCGAATGGTTCATTTAAATGTGGTTCTGGTTTTACCTGTACGTTTCAAAAAGTATTATGAACTGCAACAGTACTAAGACTGAAGTAGAACTAAACAAAAACTAAACTGGATTACTAAACTAGAAGAGAAATAGACTTAAACTTGGACTAGAATGGCTAAATCGCGGAGTTTCCAAAAAAGGCGGAACAATATTACTGTTTTACATTTACTATTTACATGATTTTTCTTTAAGTGTATGTAAACACTTGTACTCTAGCGCACATACATTTGATACATAAACAATATAGTTTTTTGTTGTGAGAGTTTGTTTACATTTTGTCAAAAAAAAAACCGTTGTTTATACACATGCATAAATGAGTGTTTGTGTATGTTTATGAAATCGTGTTATGGAAACAACAACTAAAAACACAAGAGTGAATAATTTTGCTAAGAGGAAGTAAGAAAAAAACAAATACAAAGTACAACTACAACATTCGATTACAGTTTATTTGATGTGTTTTTTTATTGTTGTTGTTGTTATTTTTAATAATATTTGTTGTGGTAATATTGTATTTGTATATTTTATTGAAAATATTATTGATACTTTTTTTTATTACATATGTAAATATTTTCAACCGTTAGATTTTTGTTTCAGGAAATTTTGAAGAAAAAACATTAAATAATTATCGAACGTAAGTAAGAGGAAGAAGATACCGTAATTTATTTTTCATTTTGTTACATTAACACAAATTGTTTTATTATTAATCAATGTAAATAATGTAAAAAAGCAAAAAAAAAAAAAAATACTTATAATTAAAGTTATCTGTCTATAGGGAAATATAATTTTCTATTACAAAAATAATAATACTTAAAACAAAGAAAAAAACTATTGATAAGAATTCATGTACTTTAACATTTTAAGTAAATTAAAATTTAAATGCTTAAAAAATGTAATAAAAGAAAATCTAATAAAACACTCATAATAATAATAACAACAACAACAACAGAAATGGACAATTAGTATTTAAAGTTAATTAAATTTTTTATATTACATGCCATAAAAATGGTGAAATACCCTAACAATAAAAATAGGTGATTTAATAGTATGTTTTGGGAATAGAGATTAGAGAGTCAACTGAAACCAAAGATTAACTAGGATTTCACGTTTTGAAAAGCTTTTCGAATCTTAGGGTAAGTGTTGCAGAAAAGCAAATATAGTGGAATTTCTTCGGCTGGGTTTCTTACGTCTATCGCCAACAGAAACAGAACATTAGAATTCGTTTAACCCAGATTTAACATCAGTTAAATCAGTTTTTTTTAATGTATGTATATACAACATATCAACACCAACATATATAAATAAGACCACAAGATTTTTTATATTTTAATACCCTTCACATATAGTGAAAGGGTATATGTATATAAGTTTGTCATTCCGTTTGTAATTTCTACATTTTTGATCTGAGCCCCTATAAAGTATATATATTCTGAATCATGGGTTCGAAATATACATGTCCGTCAGTTGGTATGTCGTTTATAAAGGTCCCCGACTACAAAGCTATACAATATATATATTGAATCATGCGTTAAGATCGCGAGAATTATGCTATTTAAATTCGGCAGAATCCATTTATAAATGGCGGAGATATCCTAAAAAAAACGTTATTTTTAATATTTTTTGGTTATTTCTTTAATTATTTGGTTATTTCTTTACATAATACGGACTTGGACCCCTCATAAATCTATCCATGACTTTTTTCCAATTTCGCTTTTTAAAATTGTTTAAATCGGTTAGTAAATAGTTGAGTTATTGTCAAAAAACGATTACATTTTATTCATAACAGTAGTTTTTGTTTTGCTGCTAAAAACCACATAATACACAACGTTACCATAGTCACACCACATTACCATAAACACACCACATTACCATAAATGTTTATTTTGGATTTGTGAAGCCGTTATAAAAGATAGAGACATCATTGTTTCGCTGAAAATTTTATTGATTTTTTGAGGATTTTTCGGATTAACATCTGGAACGGGGAATAGAATGGGATATTTTTGGAGGATTATTTTTGTGTTAGCCAACTTAAGTGATTCGGCATAGCCGAATATAGCCGTCTTACTTCTTTAATTTATTTTTGTTGTTACACTTTTATAGCCTTAAAAAAGAAACGTGACTATATAATTTGTTTAAAGATAAAAAAAGTTATTTACTATATATTAGTTCTATTTAAATAACTTTTTTTACAATTTAATTTTTCATTCTCTTTTACAATGTTAACGAAAACTTTAAAATTTACAATTTTAATTTATTTTTTGCAAAGAATAGTCGCCGAAAAGTTTGATTTTTGTGATCCAAAAATGTGTCCTTATCAAGGAACCCATGTGGCCTGTAATAAAACAAAAGTATGAACAATTAATAATAACAACAAAATTCTTATTATATTTTTAATAAAATTTAAGACATTTAGTGAAGATTGTGAAGGTGAACCGAAATTGGAAAATATGAAACCTTATATTAATATGATTTTGGATGAACACAATAGCTATAGAAATCTAGTGGCTTCGGGTAAGGTTAAATGTTTTTATCCGGCTGTAAGAATGCCTTTATTGGTAAGCTAACTCATAGAATTCGTTAAAAGGTAATTAATCCAAATTGTCTCTTATTTGTATTAAAGAAATGGGATGAAGATTTGGCAGAAACTGCTGAGTACAATGTACGCTCTTGTGTATTTGCCCATGATCAGTGTCGTAGTACAACAAACTTTCCCATGGCTGGACAAAATATTTATATGGCAAAAACTGGCCGTTTAAATGTTACCATCGAAGGTTTTATAAAAGAAGCTATATTTTTATGGTTCGAAGAACAATTCGATGCCGATCATGAACTTTTGGAGTCTTATCGTAAAACTACGTAACGTTTCAAAACTACGTAACGTTTAAATTTTCATAATATTAATAGCATTTATTTTTCAGACCTCAAACAGGTCATTTTACTTTACTAGTCAACGATCGTCACAATCGAGTGGGTTGTGCTTTTCTAAATGATTTTTTGCCTCCGGACAAACGCTTTGTTATATTTACATGTAATTATTCTTCAACTAATATACGGGGAGTACCTAGTTATAAAGCTGGACCGGTGGCCTCGAAATGTAAGAAACGTAATTCAAAATATAAAGCTTTGTGTGAAGATAAAATTGATCCTAATGATTTAACTTGGTACAATGAAAAATAAACAAAAAATTAATCATTTATTAATAAATTTATTATTTGTTTGCTTTTTAATTAAGAATTAAGGTATTTTAATTAAGAATTTGGTATTTTAAAATACTACTCAGAAGCAGTTGAATAAATTTCAAAAATATTATATAAACTCTCTTAAATTATTTTTTTCTTTACTCTATTTAACGAAACCGTCTTAAGAGTTTGATTTAAATATGCAACACACGGATGGCATTCGCTTAAAAGCTTCTTGTATTTTAAGTGGTTCACATTAGATCTCTACATTCAATTGAAATAAAACTGAACTAGAACTT